>VYZM01006523.1:0-20412 GCA_013398915.1 Dromas ardeola | reverse complement strand
TTTTTTTTTTTGAGAAATGCTGAACAACTGCAAGGACACAAAAGTCTCTTAGCTCTAGGACTTAAATCCTAAAACTGGGTCTGTCCTTTCTAGCTCCTGACATCAGAGTTAGACCAGTCTTGCTGTATCTCAGTCCTTTGGGGAAACCTTCCTAACAGCACCTTCCAGAAGGCAAAAGCTTGAATCTTGGTCTCAGCAAAACATAGTAGTTTTGCCTTTTGTCACTGGGGCCAGTATTTTGTCTCCCTTTCTCCCTTTCACCGGTTTTATTTGTTTCATCAGTTTCCTGTTGCTGTGGTTCTCCCTATAGCTTTTGTTTTCTTTTCTGGATTATACTGTAATTGTTATTTTAAACAAACATTAAAACTATGGTGTATAATGTTTGTTTAAGAAACCTTGTAAAATCTGTTATTTTGGAGAATCAATTTTAATGCCTCTCTGTCACATCTAAGTAGTAACTAAAAATCTACTTGCTCATCTTCATTTTTGTAACAAAACAAGGAGATAAAACACAGGTTAAGGAAGTGGGAGGTTCAGTGGAGATGGAGGATTTATTTTCACTAATGAGACTTGAGGACAGAGTACCATAATAAACTACACATCTTCATCCTCATGACCAGAAATGTATTCTTTTTTTCTCTCCCTCTCCAATCCCTTCCCTGCTCTTGGAGCATTGTGGAAGATATACAACCAATTTTGAATATATTGAAAAAAACTGCTAAATATCAGCAATTAGCCATCAGAGCTGGAAACTAGCAGCGGGATATGCAGAAGCATGTGTGTGTGCAGGGTTACCTATGATGGATTTGATCGAAAAAGAGCAGTTTAGTAATGACAAACTTAGCGAAATATTAAATATGACAATACTTAGTGAAATAAGCAGGTTAGTGTTGGAGTGAAAAAGCGATGCACAAAGGCAGCAGCTTACACAGCACAGTACCTGATGATAGAAAAGTCTGGATAGTGTCAGATCACCTTATTATGCCACTGCATTATGGATTTCATTACTTCTCATTGCTAGTCATGAGCCTTGAGGGTCAAAAGTCAGTAGTAAAGGATTTGTTAAAAGTGATACTACGGTCTCTTTCAATAAAATACAATGTGAATTTCTTAAGACCGTGCCTCTGTCTGTGCAGTGGGAGAGAGGCCTTGGACAGGTAGAGAAATGACTTGAGTCAGCCAGGAGAAAATCAGCTGATGCAAGGTCACTTACTGACTCTCTGAATATGCTCTTTGGTTTCTAAACAGTTTGATGGCTAAGAAGTGCAATTGAAATGTAACATTGCTAATCTTCATTCCTAACTAGGAATATTAGCAAATGCTGGTCAATCCCACTTTTACAGGTACAAAGTGCAGGAAACCAATTTGTTACACTGGTGAGAAAACTCATGAAAATAATTGCAGTATATGTATATTCATATTCTCTCTCTTACATTACAATTAATATAATTACAACCATGGACAATGCTCTGGGCTGCCTCTACATGAATTTTGATCTTCTTCTTAGACATTTGTCTTAAAATTAAGACTATTGTCTTAAATGAATGCATTTTACTACCTCAAATAGCTGACATGTACATAACTGTCACATGACTTAAAGTGTGACCAGCATATAGAAAAGCTGTGACAGGTGAAAACTACTTGGCTAAAATCTGCCTGCGTTTTTGGCATATTTTTCATGTAATACTTTATTATCATACAGTAGATTACTTAGAAGCACACCTCTGTATTTTATTTTCGCTAAGGATTACTCAGATTTTCAAGGCAAACAAAATTGGTGTTCTTAAAACCAGTTATTACTTTGCTCCACTACAATACTGTAGGTCCTGACCTCACACAGAGCTGAAAGCCTTATGCTCTCATTTACTTCAGAAGAAACTGGTGGGTCTAAGACCTCAGTGCTCTGAGTCCTTAGAAATCCAGTAACTTCATACCTTATGAGTTTCCCGTTCAATTACAGGTGTTAAAACTTCAGTGTTTAAGCCCTTCAAAAAGGGTATTAAACTAACATCTAAGCCCTTTTAAAAAGGGTGGCTGTATGTATAGTGTGTTGGGTTAACCTTGGCTGAACGCCAGGTGCCCACCAAGCTGCTCTATCACTCCCTCTCCTCTGCTGGACAGGGGAAAGAAAATGAAGGCTTGTGGGTTGAGATAGGGGCAGGGAGAAATCACTCACCAATTACCATCACAGTCAAAACAGACTCAACTTGGGGAAACTAATTTAATTTATTGCCAATCAAATCAGAGTAGGGTAATGAGAAATAAAACCAAATCTTTAAAACACCTTCCCCCCACCCCTCCCTTCTTCCTGGGCTCAGCTTCACTCCTGATTTCTCTGCCTCCTCCCGCTGAGCGGTGCAGGGGAACAGGGAATGGGGGTTGTGGTCAGTTCATCCCACATTGTCTCTGTTTCTCCTTCCTCCTCACACTCTTCTCTTGCGCCAGCATGGGGTCCTACCCATGAGATGCAATCCTCCATGAACTTCTCCAACATGAGTCCTTCCCACGGACTGCAGCTCTTCATGAACTGCTTCAACATGCACCGCTTCCATGAAGTGCAGTCCTTCAGGAACAGACTGGTCCAGCGTAGGTCCCCAGTGGGGTCACAAGTCCTGCTAGCAAACCTGCTCCAGTGCGGCTTGGTCTCTCCACAGAGCACAGCAGCCTGACCCAGCACAAGCTTCCCTTGTGGTCATAGCCTCTTTCAGGCACATCAACTTGCTCTAGCGTAGGGTCCTCTACAGGCTGCAGGTGGATATGTTCTCCACCATGGACCTCTATGGGCTGCAGGGGGATAACCTGCCTCACCATGGTCTTCCGCATGGCCTGCATGGGAATCTCTGGCCCAGTGCTTGGAGCACCCCCTCCTTCTTCACTGACCTTGGTCTGCAGAGCTGTTTCTCTCACACGTTCTCACTCCTCTCTTCCAGCTGCTGCTGTGCAGCAGTTTTTTCCACTTGTTAAATATGCCATCACAGAGGCACTACCACGACCTCTGATGGGCTCAGCCTTGGCCAGCGGTGCGTTGGTCTTGAAGCCAGCTGGCGTTGGGTCTATTGGACATGGGGGAAGCTTCTGGCAACTTCTCACAGAAGTCACGTTTGTCATGTCCCCAACTACTAAAACCTTGCCATGCAAACCCAATACAGTATAGCTTGCATATTTGACAAAATAAAATAAAATAGGTTCCTTGACGATGAAGAACTCAATTCATGGACATCCCCTTAACACCAGTTTGCCATTTTTTCATAATTCCAGGGTACATATTTCTGTAAGCCAATGACCACATGCACATGAAAGTGTGCATGTGGTCACTGTGTATGTGTATTGTGCACGTGTGAAGAGACTCTCCCCAGGACTAACTTCACTAAGGTAAACAGTTTCATTTTGAGAATAAGCAACTCAGAATGCTTTATCCAAGACATCAAATTTTTTTGGCTTTGGTAGAATGCAGTGTGCAGGCATGGCCTCCTCCCTACAAAACCCAAAACTTTTTCTTTTACCTCCTTGCCCCATTTCAGGTCTACTCCAATGGTGGACTTGACTTTCCTCATAGTAAGCTACAACAGCAAGTTTATTCCTTGTCATGCTTACAACTAAGTCTTGAAAAAA
Organism: Dromas ardeola; assembly: GCA_013398915.1. Lineage (NCBI taxonomy): Eukaryota > Metazoa > Chordata > Aves > Charadriiformes > Dromadidae > Dromas > Dromas ardeola. The sequence continues at coordinate 16,800 of VYZM01006523.1, read as the reverse complement.
TTAACAATTGAACTAGCTAAATGACAGGAAACAGCATTCTAACTAATGCTATATCCAATTTTAACTATTTAATTTTGAAAATAGTTTTTTTAAAAATAAAGAAATATGCTCTAAATTTGCAATAACACACTTATGTTCGGATCAGTATGACAGGATTACAGTGCAGAAATTCAATTTATTTCAATAGAATTTGTAGGGATAAAGAACTGTGATTGCTGCCTTGCAAACCTGGGAGTTGAGTCTTCCGCATGGGTGTGACTAGAGCATATATGTATGAATTCAAAGTAGATAGAGTATTTTCAGCTTGACACATTTAAAGTTAATGGGACTCATGTAGATAAACCTCCCCATGCATTAACATTTCTCCTTCATGTCTTGAATTGGAAACGGAATACATACAGACTGTGGGAATTCCTGCCATAAAATTGATGCAGGGCGAAAGATAGGTTGTGAGTTGTGCTTTTGAATTCTCCATTAGGCTCTCTGTATCAATCAAAACCCTAAGGCTTATAACACTTCATTTTTATAATACATATGTTTGAAATTCAGTCCTGTGAATGGTAACTATAATTATAATATAGGATTAAGCACATAGAAAAATTAATGGATTATTTAATTTTAGATTTTTTTAGAGTTGAAATGCACTTCCTATATGTGTAGTATGAGAGTAAGGCTGCTAAATAGCTGACAGTACCAAATTATATGCAAGCTGAGTTTGCACTGACACACTTAAAATCGCATTGCTGCTCTACAATGATTAAACGCTTCTCTGGCTCACACCACATTCAGCAATGTATGTGTAAAACATCCACGGAAACAAACTGTCCATGGATATTTAAAACTGAATCACCCATTTTCATGAATATTTGATCAGCTTATTACCTGCAAAATGCTTCAGATTGGTTGCCTGTAATTTGAGCTTATTAAAGTGCTAAAGGCAAGGCTCTGTGTAACAGGAAGGACTGTAGTTCTTGAAAAAAATACGAGAATTGTGTATAAAATCTAACTAGATAGACAGGCCAGGATTATACACTTCCTGTGATATTATGTTTCTGTGACTCATGAATCAAAATGTTAATGTGACAGAAAAATCTAATTGTCTGCTGAATTGACATGCATCTGATTAGCACACATATTTGCTGGGATTAGTATCTTAAACATTATATTTACTTTGATTCTTTCAAAACTAAAACTTAAAACATAAATAAAATGTCTTTGTTATACTCTAAGAATTATATTCTTCACAGACAAAAGTAACTTACAGGGTAAGTGGAAATGGTTATAGATTATTTATATTGTAGACATAAAATCCATTGCATCAAAAAAGGATTATTTTTATCTGCTGATTGAGGGGAGGAGATAATAATAGAAAACAGGTGTAGGCTACCCCTTCTGTGAAGTTGGTTACAGGTGTTACTAGCAAAGATTTTACGTTATGGTAGGATGTAAAATTCATGTTTTTAAATGGTAAGAATAAAATTTATTTCAGATATATAACTTCTTTATGGTGCCTTATTTTCTAATAATATATAAGTCCATATGGAGAAAAAAAAAAGAGTAAAACCAAAAGTCATATTAACAAAAATATTCTGTAACCTCCACTATAAATCTGTTGTTAAAATGCAGCAAGAATCAGTTTAAAGATTTTGAAAAGACAAAAAACAAATCTCTTACCCATATGTTAGCACTATAAGAGTATCAATAATGTTTTTACTTCTGGGATGAGGTTGATCCCATTAAAATGTATTAGGCATACATATTCCCCTGAAAACATCTGTATGATAGTGGAAGATAATTTCCAAATGGCATTAACACCCTTTTGAAGCTTTAGCTTAGTCTTTATCCATAATCATTAAGTAGTCTACAAAGAATACTTAAGTGTAGATTGCATACAACATTACATTTACAAACAAACCAGTTCTGTTAGTGGTTGATCACTCTCCTTTGTTTTTTTTTTTTTTCTCCTACATTAACATCTATATTAGAAAAAATTATTCTTCCCATTGCATATTTTAATTGTTAGAGAGAGTACCTAGGTCTTGAAAGCTTAAAGACTTAATACCTCAGTTAGCCTTATGCAATTTTTTATTTCTAGTAAAAGATCAAAGTAGAGCTAAAACACACTTGGTGCTTTGAATATGATACACTTTCTAATTCAAGATTGTCATGATATAGCAGATGATGGGAAAATAAAAGCTAAAACTTAATTCAGACCCAAAATATTTAGTAGGTCTTATTTAACAGTATAAAAAACACTAATAAAACTGTATTTTTTAAAAAAATATATTTTTAAGACATTGCCTATAATATAGATTTCTTGTACAACAGCACAGACTAGTGGCTTTAGCAAGTCAGCAAGTTTGCCTTGTTCTCCTTATTGAAAGATGGCTATAATCAGAGTGTATAGAAAATCTGAAGTGTAAATAGAAGGAAGATACTTTACAGAGACAAGTACCACAAAATACTGTTTTTACTATATTAAGAAGCAAAGGACAGTGAAAGATATGCTGTTTAGAGGTGAATCTCCTTTAGGGAAAGAAATAGGTCATGAGATCAAAAATTTTTTTTTTTATTTTTTTTTTTTAATTTATTTAAGTAAAACACTTTTTTATTAACAGATAGTAATGCTATTTATTTTTTTTTGTTTGTTTTTCTAATTCATGCATGACTTCTAAGAGGTCTGGGCACACTGCAGAATAGATTGGACACAGGAAGTAAATGAAAATTTATTTTACAAAGTGACAAGTTATTTATGCTATAATAGATTGAACCTGCCTTGCACATTTTTTACATTTATTTACAAGGAATGACTTTGTCCAGATTGATTCTATGAGTTCCTCAATTTCTTGCAAAAGTGTATTTCACTACAATGTTACGTAAAATTACAGAGAAGATGTTTTTCAAAAGCTGTTGATCATTTGACATTTTTAGACAAAAGGTTTGTGTAAGATTTTTCTATGCAGGTGTTGAATCTGAGTGTACCTCTGATATTTTATCTCTCGTTAGGTCTTCTAGACTTCAGAAAAATACAGTTGCAATTAAGACTAACAACTTATCCTGAATTTAGGAGTTTTGATCATAAAAGTTACACACAGGTTTCTTTACCTAATTTCTCACACATCTTCCTATACTCCCTCAATACAGTTTATCTCTGGTTTTTATGTCTTTCTCTCTAGTTAGCCCAAGCACACTATCACACTGACATCAGTGTAGTTGCTTCAGGTAGCTTGTATACTCCCTGAGCCTTATTGTCTTACATTTCTTCCCATTAAGATGCATCCCACTTTTTGAGAAATGCTTTTCTCTGCAATTATCCAAATAACACCTAGAAAAAAAATAGTGTAGCTCTGCAGAGGCATAAGAATATGGTGTATATACATTCAGTACATAGGAAGCTGCCAACCATGGAAAAATAACGGCAAATTTTGGACTTTGGACTTTCCAGAATCTACCTCACACAGAGGGAAACCAAGTTGCTCTTGCTCATCAGAATAAATTGACCAAATGGGAGGACGTATGTCTCTGTGCGTGCATTTAAAAAGAGATCTCCCAGCACATCTCATCTGTGTCAGTCACTTTAAAGCCGTTGGTACCAGGATAATGAATGCTGGACCTAAAGACAAAGTTAAAGTTAGGGCTCTATAAATAATCACTGAGATTGAAATTCCAGTGTGCTGAATTTAACAACTTCTATTTGCAGCTTAAAATGGTCAATTTGATGAAATGTAAAAGACACGATATGTAACCCCCCAGCCCAGGAGGAAATAAATATTTCACCATGCAGTTTGAATTATGGTGCAAGTTTTCATGGTACAGCAAATATTTCAGGCATGATATCCTGAAATCAATTTATCATTTGACTATGTAATCATAGTTCCCTCCACCATGCTCCTCAACTGTGTATTTATATTCTTCCTTCTTTAGCTAGCCAGCCATTACACACTGCACCTCTTTATTGCACCTCAATATTTTCAAGTGGTTCAACTGGGTTTATTTCCTCATCCTAGCTGGTCCCATTTCCATCCTTCATCGCAATTTCTTCCCAGTTTTATTAATATCTTAGCAAATGAAAATAAGTTAATGCAATGACAATATCAATAGAGTTCTGCCAGACACAAGACAGCAAATAGAGAATAACCATGAAGTCTTCTCTCTTGGGTGAATACATATGCCTATAGGCATTCTGGTTTAGACTTGCAAATGCGTGAGGCTGAGTACTGATGTACAAATCACAGTTCAGTCTGAACCATTCAACACCTCACTTGGCTGTCTTGAAATCTTCAGCAGGCTAATATAAAATTGACTTCTAAAGGCTTTTAGCTGGAAAGGAGTACTCAGTGTTTTCTGGATTTGGGACTATAGATAGCTGAAACAGAACTGAGAATGAAGACAGGAAAGCTCTTCAGAAATGTCTAGTGCTGTGTAAGCTACATGTTACTGTTTAGTCAACATTCAGCATTAACATGACTTTGCAGTGACCTAACCAGACATCTTCTAGCAGGAAGACAAAATAAGTGTGTGTTTGGGCTTTTTTTTTTGGTGTTTGGTTTCTTTTTTATTATTTTATTTTTCCTTTCCTTTTCTGGAACTGCCAGCTCTTACAGAAAGTTGGGTATTTGCTGTGAGGTCTCTGCTACCTATCCACAACATATGCCTTTTTAATTTTATTTTTTTTTCCTAAAATAATATTTTTATATATATCCATGAATGAAAGAGTAGTAATGAAATATTTTCTATAACATTAAATAAGTGTTTGTCCAAGGAGACGTCTATGTCTTTTATTTCCCCCTCCATTTGCATCTATCTTCTTATCTCCCACTTTTGGGAGGGTTTATGACCTCTAGTTCATATTTATCAATCTGGTTTAGTCACCCAGTCCCTGATTCAGATATTGGATTGCAAAGAGATTTAGTGCATATTTTCATAATTTTACAGTCTCGGTGCCATTAGAATAATTAGAATTTAGATGGTTACACAGATGCTATGCACCGAAATTTCAGCAATGGTTTTAATCTTTCATTATTTTACTCATAAAAACATTCACTTTTGTTTATTAAGTTGAATCAGGAAAGGAATCCTTCCAGCAGATGGCAGCAACTCTCCACCTACCCCAGCTACAACTAAAAATTTGTAATTATCCTAAGTAGAAACTCCTGTTAAGATTATTTTTTTTTTCCAGCTGATCACTGAATTGCTTACACAGGCTATTCTCTTTCAGTTTTAATATTCAAGAAGACCAAGCATAACAGTAATCACCAAGTCATCTGAAACTAGCTAAAAAAAGAGGCATCTAACTCCTACATGATAATTAGTTTGCTGTATTGATAATTCAGATAAATGAAGGTGGATCAAACTTCTAGTTAAATCTGCATTTAGGCGACAGGGATGCATTGCTTAAGTTAATTTTGCAGCTGCAGGAACCTGAAGGTAGTCTGGCTTTTACTCAGCATCTCTTGCATTGGACTTGTCATTCCTAGCTATTCTGCTTACTTGATACATTTGTAGTATGAGTGGTATTAGATAGGATACACACAGTCTTCCTAAAGGAGAGTCTTGCTCAGACATTCTTCTCTAGTAACAAAAGATCACAATATCTTCCTGTTCAAGGGATACTGTAAAATAGAATATTTAGGAAGAAAGAAGGCAATTAATTCAAATTTAGTGTATGTTGTAGCTTCCTATAAATAATTGACTGGTTTCATTTTAAATATGCCTTAAAAAAAGTGTTAGATACTTTCCTCCTCCTGCTGAAAAATCAGTGCAACTACGGAGGCAGCAGTTGCCTGTGGCTCTATTCTACAGCTTATTCAGCTATGCATAAACTTAACTTCATGATGCAAATAATCCCTCTACAGTGGAACTCCTTGTTTAACTGTACCTTAATACATGAATAAGCCTTTTGAGGATCCAGATATAGCTGACTACAATTAAATTACTGTTGTACATAAGAAGCATGATCAGAAATACATATATAATAAAGGGATTATATATGTAGTGCTGCCACTGCCATGGATTTCCTTGTTATTTGGTAGTCAAAGAACTCAAAAGTAAAGCTGGCTAATGAAACAGAAGTCTAAGAGAATTCTAACTTATTCTGAGTTTCCTGAGTTAGTGACAAATAGCAGAGATAGAAAATGTTATGCTTACTTTAAAGCAGTGTACCCATAATCCAGATTTCAACAAGACAGTTAATACTTCAGAGAATTTTATCTGTTGAAGAGTTTTTACTTTGTTTCCAGTCTAAAAGGATATTGAATCTTTTTAGCAAATATGATTAAAGGACTTACATTAGAAAAGACAAATTTACATAAAAGCACTTTGAAAGAACTTTCAACTACCTGATGACAGACAATTTCTTAGCTATGTTGTATGCAGAATGGATGTAGCAGAGGAAAGGAATCACTGAAAGTTCACCACAGGATAATCTTTTCAAACTTTATACTTTTTTGTAACATGAACATTACTGTTTAATTGTTAGTTTTCTTTTTTTATTATTTTTTTAATTTTTATTTTAATATCCATAAAGAAAAATGGGCTTTGCTTGCACATCTGCTCAGAAGACTTTGGAGAATTCCTGGCTTTTTTGCTTTTAACCACCATTTGCTATTGCTTATGGTCTAAGATCACCTGTATCAACTGCCTGTAGAAATCCGTTATGTTCAGAAAGAGTTAGAGAGACAGGATGCTGTTTTTGACCCCAACATTATGTGATATTTTTCCAAATACCAGAAATATCAGAAAAAAAAGCTTAAGATAAATTATTTACTGCAGAAACAAACCACGATGAAACTTTTAGCACCTCAGAAAATTAAAGTTTTTTCAAAAGGATCTAACAACTAAAATTTTTGTCAAGGAGGAAATACTTTTTCCACCTTAACAAAGAACGAACAACATTTTTAAATTTGACTGGTTCTGTTCTGGAGCAGGGACTGGGGCCTAGGCAGGAGGAGGGGGGTTGTGACAAAGTCAGGGAGCCAGGGCAGGGATATGGAACTTTGGTGAAGCACAGGGGCAAGAGGAGGCCCCAGAGGTGGTAGTGGTGGAGGCAGAAGGGTCAGCCCAAAGATTGCTGGTGGCAGGGACCAGGAGCAAAGATGAGATTGATGTCCTTTGGCTCAGCTGTGGCTCTGGGCACAGCCCCAGGCCCCCAGCCAAGCCCCCCTACACCTGGTTTTTGGAGAGTCACAGGGGAAAACATAGCTGTTGGGCAAGACTCCATGATGTATGACTGTGACCTCTAGCACTGCTGTGAGTCCTGTCCCCATGGCAATCATTTAGGGGGACTGTAGGGCAGCCTCGGGAACAGTCATGGGACCTATCCACCGTGGCTTGGCCTTAGGGCCTGGCTTCCACCCACAGCTTGGGTCTCAGGAAGGTGCTGTGAGAGTAGGGGCCACTCCTGAGTGGACAAGCTGGGAGCTGGGGACACATCAGGCTGGTGTACCCCCCTAGGGAGGGGGGAAAGAGCCCAGAGAGTGGCTCGGGCCGGGCCTGTCCCTTAGCACTGGCAGCAAGGGGATGGGCAGGACAAGCATGGCCTGGACCTCTCAGGGGCAGAAGAAGGTGGGGAGGGTCCTCAACGGACCTCAGTGGCCCTGGGCAGGGGCAGGGATCTGCATCTGTCCAGGCTTTAAGGGCTGCACCAGGCCTTGACCTCCTGGCTTGACCTTGGCTGCTGCTTTCGCCTCAGCCTATGAGAAATCTGCCAGGAACTTCTGTCTCATGAAGAACAAATAGTAACATTTATATTAATATTACTAATGCTTATATTAATAGAGGAGGACAGTACTACCTGCCCTAGTAATTTTTTTCCCTGTGATTTAGGAGCTCTTTTTACAGCTTGGGTTTGCAAAAGCATTGGAATAGAAATTGGCAAACTTTGTCAAATGCGAGGTAAAACAACTCTGAAGCCATTCGAATAGGTGAAAAAGGGTTAAACCTATTTTCACTTTACCTCTCTGCAGGGGCCTGTTTACTAGAGCTTAAATCTCTACAAAACAGCAGCATGAAACCCCTCTATTTTGCTTCCTGTGCTACTACATTCCCACTGGGGCAATGACATGTTTCTTCATATTATTCTTCGTCATGCTGCCTCTAAATAGCAATACTACCGAGAATGACTTTACAGGAGGAGAAACACTGATTCACTTTGCTGTAAAGTCATTCCTGGAAGGCTGCCTGGTTGTGCCATACCCTAAGAAAGAGACTGTGTTTCAGTCTGTTGTTGAAAATGAGATTAGGCAAGTGAGAGGTCTTAATAGGCTGTCCCCACATCTCCAAATGCAAATACAGCTCTTCAATTCATCATCTGCTGCTAGCCTTCTGGACTAATACAGAGGTGACGTTGAAAGTCCTGAGTTGACCATGAATGTGGGATCAGGACAGCATTCAGAGAAATATATTTAAGGCCAAAATATCTTTTATTCTTATGAAACGCATAAGATACAAAAACCTAAATCAACTTATTTCAGTATCCTTCTTGCACACCTGCGTTATGATCTCCTTTCCCACTGTCTCCAGAAATGGGAAATACTCTTTGGCTACTTTAGAACAAATTTATTTCTCCCTGGTTTATCTACTGGTTTTGCAGAACTTTGCATTCTTGTTCTCTAAGGGAATAGATTGAGCTAAATTAGGCCTCAGATTTTTGTTATTCGTATTCATTAAAATTCCTGATTGGGATATAATTTTTCACACTTACATGTTTGAATTTGAGGGATAGATATTTTTCTTCCTCTTGGATGTTATTCTTTGGAGCCAAAGACATATCTCCTGGTGTTCTTTCTTGAACAAAAGCACTATTAAACTTCATTTGAGTAATAGATGTTTTTCACACAATTTATGATGCATCTTATTTTGAAGTTCTTCATCTTTCTGAAGATGCCAGTAAACGCTTTCTGTGTACTCACACATCTGGAGAACAATTATCAGATATTGTTGATGGTGAGCATAGTTATCAGCAGGGAAAATTCACCCTTACATTACAATCTCATTGTCAAGTAAATTTTCTAAATAAAATTCACATTTTCCAATTCTGGAGGGGAGGGGGAAAGTCACTATGAAGGGAGAATTCTAGGTATACACTAAAGTTTTATACGGTCTTTCTTACCTTTAAACTTTTTTTAGTGAAATGATAGAAGTGTTGAGCCTTCTTTCTGAATCTTATTCTAATGCAGGCTAAGTACCTCAGTCTGGAGGAGATTCAACTTCTAATTCCCTTACCCTTTGTATAATAAAACCAATACTCTCATTTTTTCAGTGCTTCTATTTTTAGAGGTTTTTTATGTACTTCTCATAGTCTACATCTTAAGATATCTAATGTTAACGGCAATGTTATGTTGATTCAATTAAAGAGTTTCCAGCATCTAAATGAAGTTACTCAGATCTATGATATCTCAGCTCGTTTGTACCATTTTGACTATGAGTCAGAGTTATGTGATTCCTTCTCACTACTTTTTGTTTTGGGCGTAGATGCATGTTTCTTTTCTAGAACACACAAGTGGTTTCTTGTTCATGAGTTCTAAGGCCATCTAGGACCTCATCTGCTACCCTGTGCCATATCCATGTGCACAGCCACACTGTTCAAAGACACTCCCTTGGAAGAAATTTGAGTTGGCTAGAGTCTCATTTGTCCTGATAGGTTGTTCAATTGTTAAAGAGCTCTCTCTTCTGACATTGTGAATAAAACAATCTGTAGTCTAGTTTACCATCAAAAGAAAATTCCCAAATCACGTGCATCTGTACCTATTCCTGTGCTGGTGTGACTTTCATCACACTGTCATCAAAGAGGTGAACTTGCAGAAAATGAGACATTTGTATCACTGCTGAGCTCTCTAGACTCATGGACTGTGTGTCAGGGGAGTGAGAGTGGAGAGGGCAGAATAACATGACAGGAGAACATACTCTCTTTTCTCTGGTAACTGTTAGTTTTGCATACCTAAGGCATGAAATACAATAAATGTCAATTTCCATCATTTCAATACAAGAGTGATTATGAAGACTAAGGGACAACCACAAGAGAATTAGCTCTAATAAGGTCAAATTAAAATGAGTAACATTCATTCACATAGATTCACATGCTTTCACACTATTCTTCAATGAATTTATTTACATGTCATGTCAGTGACATAGCAGAAGACTGTCATCCCCATTTACCAGTGACAAACCTGAGAGAGGCCTGGCCATTGTCACACACAGTCTAACAGACCAGTCTGTCTCCAAAATCCACTGGCAGCCACTCAGCGTGGTCCATGTTTTTTCTCTCCTGAGCTCATAACACTGTGTGACATGGACTTAGAAACAAGATTTGGGGGTCATGGCATTCACTTGCATGTATTTTATACTTAAAGGTGGGAAATAAATGTTCTGCAGACACAAGAGGTTTTTTTGGGGAGACAGTATTTTTGTACAAAATATCACAGGCATTTTAAAAGTCATTTTCTTCTAAAGAAGAGACCAGCCTATTGTTCCTTTGGGGTGTATTGCAATATCATCCTCTTGCTATTTATAGCACTGTAATCCACCATTCTCTTCCTGGGAAGGATTTTCTTTTTTTCTTTTTCTTTTTTCCTTTTTTCTTTTTCCTTTTTTCTTTTTTCCTTTTTCTTTTTCTTTTTTCTTTTTTTTTCTTTTTTCTTTTTCTTTTTTCTTTTTTTCTTTTTTCTTTCTCTTTCTTTCTTTTTCCTTTTCTTTTCCTTTTTTTTTTTTTCTTTTTTTCAGTAAATAATGGCCACAAGTAATGAAGATTTTTCTGTGTCTGCAAGTTTAGGAAACGAAATAGAGGAGTTTTCAAAGCTACCCTATGATATTCAGCTGCAATGTTATCTTGACAATTTCTGAGGCTTTATTGTCTGTGATTTAGATGTGTAGCTATGCTGATACAATGCTACTGAGATGAGAATTAAATGAGCCCTAACAGTGAAATTATTAAAAGAAATTGAGTAAGAATAGCAAAGAGCCATGGAAAGGTAGATAGAAAAAAACAGTGGTGAGATAGGTAGGGTGAAAGGCACACGCGCCCCCAAATATAGGAAAAAGTTAGTCTTACTAAACTTCTATCCCACAACCACAATTTGCAATGGTTCATACTAATTTTTTTTTTTCTGATTTCTCTTTTTAGGACTGAGCCTTACAACTTTTCATTGTTCTCTTTTTTTTTTCCTCTTTCTTTCAAATGTACACAGCATGTGTTTATTACTCTTCAAGAAAATTACAATTAATTAATCTATATTAAGTGTGCTGTACTTATGTTTAGTAAACGGAATATTTAGAATATATTTTAGGTTATAGTTTTACTTCCTTTGGTTGGAAGTACTGTTTTTTTTTTTAAGACTACTTGAAGAAAAATAACAATATTAACAGAAAGGGAAATTATACTGAACATGAAGAAAGTCTTTCAGTAGTGGTGAATTGCACAGTTTAATAATTTTCGAGTGATGAAAGCCAATGTACTTGAAGCAAGCAAACTCAATGCAAACAGCTAAAACACAAAGTTTAAAGTAACAAAGTGTACTGATAAGAGTGCATTAATTCACAAAGAATCTCATATTTGTATATGTTTATAAACAGGGGCAATGGGTAGTGCACCAGTTTTTCAGGACATATTTTATGAGTTCATATTGCTTAATCAACATTCCTATGATGTGATGATTCATTAAGTAACTTAAGTAAAAAAAGAAAAGGAAGCGCTAACCAGTGTATAGCGCCAGCCTAAGGAATCTCTGCCATACACACAGTAATGTTAAAATGTATTGAAATGTGTATTCAAGGTAGTTATTTAAACAGTGTCATTCAGTGTCCAGTGCTGACAACATATATCCCTTAGTATTTGTATATTTCTATTAACTCTGCTTCCAGTGTGACTGTGAAAAATATAGCTGATATTGAAACGTTCCTGACTTCAAAATGTTTGACTCAGTCCATTGTTGTGTACAGCCTTGTTTCACCACATTTGAAGGCATTGCAAAACCATATTAAATAAATGCTCCAAAAACACTGATGCGCTTCCCTTGCAGTTTATAATACTTTACATTTCTTTACTTTTAACAAGAAAAAAAATTTCTGCAAACTCAGATACCAGTTCAGAATAATGGGTTCTTCCTCAGCAGGTGAGGGGCAGGAGCACAGAGAATCAGCACTTCGGAAACACTTCCTGTCTTTCAGAGCTGAAGTTGAGATCTTCCCAGTTTTCTTTTTTTTGTCTCCAATAGTAATAAAGAATCCAAAATATTCTGGTTGTTTTTAAAAGCTTATAACAAGAAAGTAGGAGATGGTAAAGTTTCAAAATGCAATATCTGTAGCTTTCAAGACAGGTTTATGCGGTTGTTTTTTGTTTTGTCTCAGTTTGGGTTGCAATGCGCTGTTCTCTAGTCAAGATCAAAAAGTTATCTTTCCTGGTTCCATATGGAATGGCACCACTATGAAATTATGAGCTAAATTTAGTACCATAGAATAAGGCTGGAGTCAAATTTGGAATATGTACTTTTTTTTCTTTTTCATACCTCAAGATGTTTCATAGTCTTAAATGTAATCATACTGCAACAAATACACGAAAAGTCTTTGTCATTGAGTCTATCTCTTTACCTTTAGACCTCTGGTAAAAACTAATAATAATAAAGAAAGCTATTTGAAAAGTAGATGCTTTTAACCTCACTTTTCCTACCCGGAGAAGGTTCAGAACCTCATTCTTTTGATATTTGGAAGTACTTGGCTTCTTATTAATAATCTGTAACTAATACTGTGATTTCTGATGAATGTAGATTTTTAAAATCAGAATTAATGAGAAATCTTACCCATGCTGTTATGGAGTGATTCGAGACAATACAGTTATGACAAAAAATTGTGTCTTCATATAGAAAATGCAGAAAATGTGTCTTCATATAGAAAATTACTTTATCATACTGAAAGTAAAATTGATATTTTCAATTTTAAACTTAAATCTTGTGTAAAGGTAGCTTTTAAAATATAAAACAAAAATTAATGATTTGTTCAGAAAAAAAACATTTGACTGACTTAAAAATAAAACCATTGGATTTTGGAAATGAACCACCAAATGGATATTCATATTTCACTTGATTACAACATAAGCAGATGGTGGACATGTGCCTGTTATTCCTGTGAAAAAATAGAAGTGAATAATTTTTTTTATCAGGAATCTATCTATGAATAGGCGCATGTTATCAAGTTCAAATGTTTTGCATAAATATAAATGTTTTCTAATTCCAGGAAAGGAGTAATTGCATCCATCTAACATATAGAAACAGTGGGAGAAAGTTAACATAACTAAGCATGTGTCTTAGAATTATAACCTTAATACATTTTTTTTTTCAAATTATACTTCACTGAAAAAAGTATCCAACTTGTAAGAAAAAAAATAAATGTGATCAACCAATACTTATGCACAATACTATTTCCTGTGAGAACATGAAATAAAGGACATACATTTAAAGTGATAATTCAGAAGGAATTTACAGTTATTCAATTCCATGAATGCATTATATTTTTATCCTGGCTGCAGTTTGATGTTCAGACATTTGGATCACATTTTGGAGTAATTATTTTATCTCTTGGGTAATAGTTAAATGCCTATAAAAGGTTGTATATAAATGCCTATGAAAGTTCATGAAGATGAAAGTGTCTCTGTTTGTCTGCTGATATCAGACTGAAGAATCAATGATTTAAGCAAGTTAAGTTTAAGCTTGGGAGGAAGGGAGATCTGAGATGTCATCGTGGAGGTGAGGCAAATGGGCATTGGGACACCATTTACTGTTGATATATGCATGCTGCCAGCTTTAATAAATCCTGACTCTTGTAACACAAGGAAAGCCCCAAAAGTTTCCCCAAAACCCCCACACAAACCAGAAGAAGCAGCCAATGTGTTCACAAAGCAGAAACGTTGTTTCAAGGTAAGTTTCAGACAGAGAAGGCAGGTGTCACAGAGCTCCCATTTTCCATGACTGTGGGTAGCTTCCAGCTGCCTGTGAGACCATGATGTGGTGCAGACTAGGGCTCTGTGTACTTGGCCTTAAGTCAATTGCTTTTTGAAAGCTGCAGAAATCTCTGGCTGAGAGTCTGAGGAAGAAGGGGATAGGACTGCACCATGTTCTAGTTATGCTCTAGTGTGGGCTTGAGGCTGTGACAAACAGGACAGTATCAACAAACAATGGAAGCAGCCACCCTTGGTCACCGTAGACAACCCCTGCCCATGGGTGTCCCAGCCTCAGGCCAAGATTGCCAGTCTCAGGTATCCCTGGCGCCCAGCAGACACTTTTCCTGGACTGGACATCTCACCAACCGCACAGTGGCATGGGCCACCGCCAGCCTAATTGTGACATGGCTGCTACATTGCTGATGTTGGTGCCAAGAGCTGATAGCTTGAAAATAGCACCAGCCAGATGTCATTTTGAGTCCTTATCTTTATGTCGATGTCCTTGTAGAAAGGTGCAAATGTCTGCCTAAGTGGCTGAGGACAGGAGTGTGCCATGGTCCAGTTGTGTCCTCTTCAGGGCCACTGACCCTAAAAGCAAAGAAGGACCAGCCACTGTCAGTTGCACCACAGGCAGTCCCTTCCTCCTTGCCTGTGTCCCTGCTGTACCCTACCATGTCCCTTTCCCTGTCCTCTCACCTCAGCCTTTTCTCACCCAGCAGCTCACCTCCAGCCTATGCTGGCTCACCACCAGCCCTTTTTGTAACTTCCCTAGGCCAGCCATGTCACCAAGCCCCGTGTGACATGACCACTGCCTGTGTTCTGCCTGCTGTGGCAGAGCCCCTGTAGAATTGGGCAGGGTGCCAGGGGCTGATGGAAGGCCCAGAACTTGGATGCACAGGTGAAAAGGGCTTTTGCTCTTCAGATTTCCTCAAATGCAGATAAGAATTCAGGCCTAAGAGGAAAATGGCCAACACAGAGACCCTGTTGTTGCTTCTGCAGGATAGAATAGTTCCAGTTGGAAGGGACCTACAACGATCATCTAGCCCAACTGCCTGACCAATTCAGGGTGACAAAACATTAAAGCATGTTATTAAGGCCATTGCCCAAATGCCTCTTAAACATTGGCAGGATAGGGGCGTTGACCACCTATCTAGGAAGCCTATTCCTGTGTTTGACCACCCTCTCAGTTAAGAAATTCTTTCTGATGTCAAATCTGAACTTCCCCTGATGCAGCTTTGAACCATTCCCATGCATTCTGAATGGTGGCTCTGAGCAATTTTATCTAGTTAAAGATGTCCCTGCTTGCTGAAGGGGGGTTGGACTAGATGATCTTCAAAGGTGCCTTCCAACACATTCTATGATTCTGTGATTCTATGATTCTGTCACAGGATCCTAGGGAGAAGAGCTCAATACCTCCCTCTCCACTTCCCCTCCTCATGAAGCTGTAGAGAGCAATGACATCACGCCTCAGCCTCCTTTTCTCCAAACTAGACAAGCCAAGGGTCCCTAGCTACTCCTTTTTTTATTGTTCTGTAAAACTTTGCAAAAGAGGTTGTACCTGGTCAGAAGCTTTCCAGTCCCTATTCCTTTACAGTGTACTAGTACTTCTAAATTTTCAACATGTAAAATTTCTGTGTAATCTCATTTTCTTTCTGGTGTGTTGTAGATCTGAATGAGATTTTCCACTGAAAAATCCAGATTTAGTTTGACCAAAATACCTCACAATTTATTTTGCTTTTGGAAAAGTAGAGAAATCAGATTTTAAAATCCTGAATTTTGCAAAAATATTTTTTGTTTCATTAAGTTGTGACTAGCTCAGATTCAATTGAGTGTTCTTAGCCTGTAGTGATATTCTGGGTCTTCATTCATGTGCTTCATTAAATTGTTAGTCTGGAAGGCCAGGCCAAAGCATAATCAGACCATTGACATTTTC
Source organism: Dromas ardeola (assembly GCA_013398915.1). NCBI lineage: Eukaryota > Metazoa > Chordata > Aves > Charadriiformes > Dromadidae > Dromas > Dromas ardeola. The sequence goes on along the minus strand of VYZM01006523.1, from coordinate 940 downwards.
CTGTTGATTTCAGTGAGATTTGGATCAAGACCGTATTGTACCTTCCATGAATATTCAGGAATCTTTTTATGTCTTTATATGCTTGGGTACTTGGGGGTCGTAAATGCCTAAGTCCATGATCATGCTTAAATTTAAATCCAGGAGAAAAAGACCATTTTAAAGCCATGCCATTTACACTTTGTTGTCATTTTCTTGAACTATTTCGTATTTCAGGAAATAGCCGTTTTTCAGTATCTCTTAGCTGTGTTTTCCCTCATAAAGAAAGAATCTGAGGAATTAATAAGCTGTGCCATTTATAGCATGGTCGAGCTGGATCACCAGTTCTACAGGACTAATAATTATTAAAAAAAAAACAAAAAAAAAAACAAAAAACAAAGAAAGAAAGAAAGAAAAAAGAATCATAGAACAGTTTGGATTGGAAGTGACATTTAAAGGTCATCTAGTCCAACGTGCCTGCAATGAGTAGGACACCTTCAACTAGATCAGGTTACTCAGAGCCCCGTCCAACCTGACCTTGAATGTTTCCAGGGATGGGACATCTTGCTCTAGGCAACCTGTCCCAGTGTTTCACCACCCTCATTGTCAAAAATTTCTTCCTTATATCTGGTCTAAATCTACACTCTTTCAGTTTAAATCCATTATCCCTTGTCCTAATGCTACAGGCCCTGATAAAAAGTTTGTCCCCATCTTTCTTAAAAGCCCCCTTTAAGTACTGAAAGGTGCAATAAGGTCTCCCTGGAGCTTTCTCTTCTTCAGGCTCAATAATCCCAACTCTCTCAGCCTGTCCTCACAGGAGAGGTGCTCCAGCCCTCTGATCATTTTTTTGGCCCTCCTATGGACTTGTTCCAACAGATCCATGTCTTTCCTGTTCTGAGGGCTCCAGAGCTGGAAGCAGTACTCCAGGTGAGGTGTCATCAGCACGGAGTAGAGGGCCAGAATC
>VYZM01006522.1:0-32590 GCA_013398915.1 Dromas ardeola | reverse complement strand
CCACCACATCTCCCACTAGTCCTTCTCTGTTTGTGAACGGCTAGCGAGGCCCCTCCCCTCGTAGGCTCACCTACCAGTTGTGTCAGGAAGTTATCTTCCATGCACTCGAGGAACCTCCTAGCCTGCCTGCTCTCTGCTGTATTATATTTCCAGCAGATATCTGACAGGTTGAAGTCCTCAACCAGAACAAGGGCTGTTGATTGCGAGACTTCAGCCAGCCGCTTATAGAATATTTCATCTGTCTCCTCATCCTGGTTGGGTGGTCTATAGCATACTCCCAGCACAAAATCTCCCTTACTTGCCTTCCCCTTCATCCTTACCCATAAACACTCGACTTTATCATCACTGGAATCTAGCTCTATACAATCAAAACACTCCCTAATGTACAGAGCCACACCCCCGCCTCTCCTTCCTTGCCTATCCCTTCTGAAGAGTTTATAGCCATTCATCGCAGCATTCCGGTCATGACAGTCATCCCACTACGTTTCCATGATGGCGACTCATCATAGCTGTCCTGCTGCACAATGGCTTCCAGCGCATCCTGTTTGTTGCCCATGCTATGTGCATTTGTGTAGATGCACTTGAGCTGGGCTACCGATTTCACCCCCATCCTTGGCCCTTTATCCCTAGGCTCATTACTAGTGGGCCTGGTTTTCTCCCCTTCCCCCTTCAATTCTAGTTTAAAGCCCTGTCCATGAGCCTTGCTAACTCTTGGCCTAGTACCCTTTTCCCCTTTCGGGATAGGGTTTTCCCATTCTTAGCGAGCAGGCCCGATGTCCTGTAAATCAAACTGTGATCATGGAACCCAAAGCCCTGCTGTCTTAGTAATACACTTTCTGAACTATCATTTGTTTTCTGAAAACTAGCTTTTGCAAGATCTTGTATAAACAAAACAATACCAAAACTCATTATTTTAAGTAACAGAATGCTATAGAAGCATTTGATTTCAAAAGGAGATGATCTCAGTTCTGTCTCTGGGAAAGTAAATGCATAATGAAAAATTCATTAGTCAGTAATAGCATAAACCTGGATTAATTTGACATTAAAATTTTTGTGGTTTAAAATCCCCATTTTATGGTAAAATACATGCCAAAATAACAAAATGTTAAAAGGTTCCTTCTTTTGGCTAAAAGATAAGTGTTGATTGACTGTACAAGTCTTCGGTTTTGTGTTTTGTTTGTTTTTAAAGGATTCTCATCGTTTTGGAAAAAACATCCAAAAAGCAATGGTTGACATCATGGGTTTATTTAACCTTAGCAAAAACTGTACCAACTGATTTGCCTTATTGGTGCCAAGGAATCTCCTGTTGTTGGGATGAGAACTCTTCTGAACAGTGAATGAGAGCAAGGTTTGTCAAACAGTAGCTGGCAAAGAAACTGAGTCAACACCATCTTGATGTTGGGTCACCACCTACAAAAACCTTAGCAGTGTATCGAATGTTTCACTTTTTTTTTTCAGTAGTTTGGAAGAGTTTATTTCCACAAAGGATGACTTTTGAAATCTTTTATGTTTCTAGGGATGACATATAGTATCATGCATGAAGTCATGTATATTCTAACTCCTGCAGTTTTCTCTTAATTTGTATACACTTGCTCTTTTTTTTACTTAAAATTAGTCTACTTGTATTTCAGAATCCAAGGGATAAAACACACCGTCTTAAATACTAGAAAAAGTTTGATTTGCTATGTATTAATAGCAGAATGTTCTTCAATGTATTTGCTGCTTTACGTCAATGAATGACAAAACTTGTGGCTTGTTTACCTTCATTGGTTTTTGGGTTTTTGTTTTTTTTTTTCAAAGGTAATTTCTGTAAAACATGCCAAAAAACCCCCTTGATATAACCCACCGTAACATACCAAGTTGTAGAAATTTCTGGGTTTTGGAAAAAAACCACTGGGTAGTGCTACATTAGGTAGTAAAATGTGTCGCATTTTTCTTATTACTTACAAGCATTTTTGCCACATCATTGATTTTATTTCCATCTAAATAAATGGACCTGTGTGCTTGTTCATGCGAATGCCTTAGAAAAGAAAGATCCCAAACCCAGGAAAAAAAGCTTATGCTGGGAGTTGGTTTTGCATTGTCTTCGTGGTGAAGGAGGTGAAGTATTAGCAATGCAGATCTAGTTTTCAAACTGTAAGTTAGGGTGATGCGGCATAAGTAGACTTGACTATGTTGCCATGTGGTGCAGTTCAGTTTAAAGCTCTAATGAAATGCTCACATCTTAAATGGCAAAGATCAGTCCCCATGAAATCAGGAGTAACTTTGTTTCAGGCCTACAGATACTCATGTGTTTATTTTGGTGAATGATTGTTTGTGGTCATTTGAGGTAAGAGTTTTTGGGTTCTGGGGAAAGTCAATTTATTTAAATGCAACCTGTTGGATAGTCTACAAAGTAAGGCTACCTGTAGAGACTGATCAACTGCAGTTCGCCTGCTTTCAGCCTGGAAGGACCGGCTACTACATTGCTAACCATCTGCATGAGAAGGGCAAACTGTTAAAGCTGTGGAAAATAACTCCAGAATGGGAAAATCCTGGCCTTCTCAGATCCCTCCTGGGAGACACTCTTGGTCGAGCACAGTTTCTGAAGGATACAAGGAGGAAGGGGAAAGCTATTGCACTCGAAGTGGAGCATAATGTTTCCAAGTGCAGAAATAAAATGTCTACTACAAGTGGAGTAACTTTGTGTGCGATGCTTCTCTTCCCCAGGCATTATAGGTGTGGTTACGTTTTACATTCTGCAATGCAGTAAAGTGTACCTGTCAGCGCAGCAATTTTTTTTTTTTTTTTTTTACTTTTTAAATATAAGGTACATGGTGTTTAGTAATACAGTGAACGCTGCTCCAGAGCTATGCTGATTTTAAAAGGCCTTTGGGCGTTGATGTAAAACTTCTCATTAGACTTTGAATGTTTTCTGGCCAGTATTTCTAACTTTCTATGCCTCTTCATGTTTTATTTTTTCTACTCTGATCAAGCTATATTGAAACACCTGCATATGTATGTTTGAGGTGGGAAACCTCAAAGATCCCAGATGCATACTCAAGCAAATGCGTGCTTACATAAATGTAGGGGATCATCACAGGAATTGGCCAAAGACACTCATTATTTGATTAGGTACAGTGTGTGGGAAAGGACTCTTGGAAATAAGCCTTATTGCGGCTGGGAGGCCTGGCATTTATCAAACTACTGCAACAATTTTATGTTCTTCTGGAGCTGCAGAAATAATGCACTGTTTTTGCGGGGTTTTTTTATTGACCACTGACCAATCTGTGGTTAAATTAACATATTAGCTTATAGGGTTTTCTTAAAAAAAAAAAGCAGCTTAGATTTGACACTCAGGTTTTAAATGTTTCAAGTTTAATCGTAGTTAGTGCAGTTATCAATGCAATTTTACATTCTTGGAGAGTAAGTATAATTGGCACAGAAAGCTGTTTTTTTTATTGTCAATGTTTTAAACAGATTGTGGTGTTAAATGTATTTTTTTTTTTTTTAATTTGGGATATATCGTAATTCCTAAACAGGTAAGATTTTATTTGATTTTCTTTAAAATGTCAACAGCATGTAAATAAAATGCGCTTTTTGGATGTAAATCTTTGAAATCCACAGTGAATGTAGGCTATTAATAAATAATTAATTTAAATCTTGGTGTTTAATATTGTGTACATGCAGTAAAACTGCTTGCTTTTTGCTCAGAAGCCATAGGAATGTAACTGAAATTACCTAGATTTGAATGAACCTTCTAGTACAGTGTACTTATAAAGTAAAATGTTCATATTCCAGAAAACTATCAATTTGCTACTAAAACCTTGAATTACTTATTCTCAATTAGTGATTTGAGAGCTCAAAGTTAGGGTTGAGTAGGTGGTAAAAGTCAGGTTGGACGATAACAAATTGACCTGTTTATTAAATAGCAGTGTGGAATTGGTGGAATACCTTGACTGCGTTTTCAAAATTTCTTATTTCAGCTATTTGATGCCAGAAATTGAGAGAGCATAAAGTGCATTTAGAGGCTACCATTGTCCAGGATTAACACCATTCCAAACTAAATATTCCTTTTAGGGTTGGGTTTTTTTGAGGGACTAAGGAAGTGTGTGCCTGACCTTGAAAACTGTGGTTCTAATTCAGCCTTTGTACCAATTGTTTTCTCGTATAAAATATATTAATTTAAGTTAGTTTTTTTTATCTTGTTCAATTACTTTACGTCTGTGGTTGGTTATTTACATCCAACACTCTGTCTCTATTTTCTACCATATTCTGTGACTTCAAAAAATAAAATAAAATTTCACAATTAACACTACTTTGTACAATGTTTAATATCTTTTTTTATCTTCTTCCCAGCTCCCTTGCTGCTGTTTCTGGACTTGTGAAATCATTGCTGTTAAGTCCAGTTAGGAATGGTAGTAGCAGTTTATTTGAGCAGTGACTTACACATTTCTTGCTAGTTAATAGGGAATGTGTTAATGAACAATTTTCCAGGTTCAGTAGAAAGAAGAAACAATAGGTCCCACTTCAGATGAGGTTTTTTCATGAGATCCAAGTAAGTGCTGAAATGTTCCTGTGAAACAGTCTGTCTGCACTGGTTTGATCTTTACAGTGAATAATCCATAGAATATGAATGGTAAGGCAGTGGAGAAATAGTTCAGGCACAGAAAGCTAACATTGTTAAAATGTTATTTGCTTTCTCTGAAGATTCCTAATACTTGAAAACACCTTTGAAATTGCATTAAAACTGGAGACTTTTGGTTTTATTTTTGGGTTTTTTTCCCACTCTTTAAAGGTTCATGTGCTTTTTTTTTTAATTGCTATTTAATTAAAAAAAACAACCAAACAACAAAAAACCCATACAAAACCCACCAAATTGGTTTATGTGATAGACCATTTCCACAGTCGTTTAGCTTGCCGCTTTTCTGGATGTTGCAGCCTTCGCTACATGAAAGAAGACAGTTATTTCAGTTTCACACTTCCTCTCTTAGAAACTGCTAGCTCCTGCTTGTATTTCAAACATCTCCCACAGAGGCTGGATACTGAAGTTGTAAACTGATATCTTCAATCTGAACAGAAATCCTGTATGGAAACTTTCTAGGCACAGAAAATACTGATTTATTTTTTGGTTTTTTTTTCCCCTCTTCCCTTTGCCTGTTTTTAAGGGTGGCAAGTATAAAATGCGCTTTATACTCAGAAAATGCTGCTGTAGTTGTACATGATGCATGGGATCAATCAGCTCTGGCTGAGATTAATGAACTCCTGTTGGGAAGTACTGGAAAAAACAACTTAGCTGTTAGATGAAACCTTTGAAAGGGGAGGAGAAAGTGTGGGGTTTCTGTGTTTTGTTCTGTTTTTTTTTTTTTCCCTAACTTCCATGGCTGCGAACCCCAGGCCAGCAAGGTGGAAATTTGTAACCAAAAGTGTAAGGAGAAATTGATTCCAGTTTCTTCTTGGATTAATTGTATGGTACCTTATGGATGAAAGGTAGCTTGAAAATTTTTGGGGTGCTTTTAGTTGCTGTGGGGTTTTTTTAACACACAAAATTTCCTTAAAATGAAGACATTAATACATAAAATGAAAAGTTCAGGTTCAATTTCTGCTTTCAAGGAAACCATCTTTTATCTTAAATGGCCACTGGTTAAGTTTGGAGTGTTTTCTAAACTCTGCAATCTTTATGGCACCAGGGTGTCAATTCCAAGATTTACATAGTGAGTTGTAGAAAGGGCTCTAAGAGCAGAATGGGTTGAGGTTGGAATGGAATGGTTGAGGTTGGAAGGGACCTCTGGAGGTCATCTGGGCAACCTCTGCCAGTGCTTGCTCACCCACACAGTGAAAAAGTGTTTCCTGGTGTTCAGAGAGAACCTCCCATGTTTCAACTTGTGCCTGTTGACTCTGGTCCTGTCACTGGGCACCATGGAAAAGAGCCTGGCTCTGTGCTACCAAAGACAGGCCTCTGCTTTGTTTCTAAAATTATTGTTTCTTACCAACTACCTTACTGTGTGAGAAAATAGCTAATTACTGACCTTCTTACTGTGTAAAAAAGATAGTTAGTCACTGAGCTGATGTTACAGATAGTGACAATGAGGAGACAACCAGAAGTAGTTAATCACCAAGGATGGAGTAACAAGAAGTAGTTAATCACATCAAGGTTCTTCTATACATCAAGTATGTACTCCTATACCAATTAGGATAGAGTTATGGCTACTTCAAAGAACCTCCTTATTATCTTCAAGAAGTTGGCAAACTTACAATAAACTTTTACTGTCCTGAGATGACTCAATACCTTAGAAGGATAATGTGAGGAAGGGTCTCCTTACCCAAACGACCACCGAGACACTCACGCTTGCAAAGTGTTTTGCCGACACAGCAAAATTTGATATGCATGTGCAGAAAGACTATTCGGTCATCCTAATGAATATGTAAGCCTAGGTGGAGTTATGTATTAGGTAGGCAGAATTATGAGACTGTTTTGTGTATAAATAATGGGTGAATATCCCCGGTAAGGTGTGCTAGATTTGTGGGTTTTCCCTCTAGCATCCGACGTCGAATAAAGCAGCATCTCTTCTCTAAACTACTTTTAGTTTTGAGGGCTTTATTATCTGCACCCAGGCTGAACAGTCCCAGCTCTCTTAGCTTTTCCCCATAGAGACGTGCTCCGGTCCCTTAGTCATCTCCATGGCCCTTTGTTGGACTCTCAACAGTATGTCTGTGTCTGTCTTGTCCTGGAGAGCCCGGCACTGGACCCAGTACTCGGGGTGCGGCCTCCCCAGTGCTGAGTAGCACCCTTCTACCTGGCTTGTAACAAATAAACTCTTACTCAGTACCAGGCTCCTGGTTAATCTCTGACTCCTCGTAACGCGAGGGAGCTTCCAAGGGAAACTATACTTCAAAACAACCAAATTAAAAAAAAATACCCTCCAACCCCCAACCTAATGGTGTGTGCGCCCGCTGCCGCCTCGGGGCGGGGGGGGCGGCTGGAAGCGGCGCCCTGGCGCGTGCCCAGCCGTTAAGGGCCCGCGCGCTGTCCGTTAACCGCCCCCCCGGCTGAAGGGCGGGCGCCGGCCATGGAGGAAGGTGAATTGCCGGGGGGAAGGAGCAGAGACACGTCCCTCTGCTGAGGACACGGGGTGGAGGTGGGGGCTTGTCCCTCTCCCTTCTGCCCTGGAAACCAGCGCGGTGATGAGGGAAGGGGAGGGGGGGGTTCGGCCGGAGCTTCTGTGAAGGGCCTGGTCTCCCAACCCCACCCCAGGGGTGTCCCAGAGCCGGCAGTGGTTGATGCGCACGGGTCAGGGAGACCTGAGCCTTCAGGGGGCTGCCGTATCTCAGTCCAGTCAGGGGGACATGGGTAGTTTGACCCTCCCCACACTGCCTTGGCGTAAATGCAGAAGTGGCAGCCATGGCAGTGCAGGTGGATCTTGGCCTGCGCCTTTTTAACGCTGGCCTGGTGGTACTCTGGGTAGAGGTGCTTTGGCTTGCGCTGTCTGTAACTGGCAATAGTGACACGGAGAGTACAGATAAGGTTTGGTCTCAACGTGCTACTAACTGACACAAACTTAAAACAGTGTAATTATAGCTATCTAAGTGTACTATGTCAAATTTGATGTTTGTTTTTTTTTTTTTTGACTAGTAGCAAAGCCAAGTGGCAAAATTCAGATTTACATCTGAATGCCCTTAATGTGTTTAAAAGTCACAAAGAATGTGTTCTTACAGTAAAAGCAGCTTGTTTGTGTTGGCATGGTGACTTATATTTTCTGAAAGTTAGGTTCAGAACCCTGGCAACCTCTTCTAGCATTATGTTTTTAAGTCTCACAGTTACATATTATTTGGGTTAATCTTCAGTGCTATATATACCTGGTTTTTTGGTTATAACTATTTCCTTCACTTCTAGATAGAAAAACTATTCTGAAGAATTCTGAAATAGAAAATTTAATTACCTTCAATGAAAAAAATAAATATGAACCAGTTGGCAGTCTGTCCATGACTATGGAGAATCAGATATTGCTTGATATAAGATCAGTAATAGACAGTGGACTTGTAACTGAACTATTTAGTCAAAATAGTCCTGTTAGTTCTGAAAACTTTGGTCTGGAAACAGAAGTCATTAATAACCCCATTGAAGAAGGATTGCTCTCTAGTCAAGACAATCATTTATGCACTGTAAATGTGGGAGAGACTTTGTTAGATCACTTCAAGTATCCACTTTCCATGGAAAATCAAAATACAGTAGTAAAAGTTGAAGTACAGCCACATGGAAACAACATCTGTGATGATGAAGATCTTGAAAAATACAAGGAATTAAATCTTCCAGAAGAAGCTGAACGTATGCATTCACCTTATCTGCCTTCAAATGGTCTCCACTTTCTCTCTTCTGTAGCGATGCAGCATAAAAATTGCAGTGTTCCAGCTTCAAGCATTTTTTCTCCAGAAGGAACAATCAATCAAAATGTCAGAATGTTACCAGTAAGATTAAGTGAAATAGGAATTTTTATATATCCATGCATATTTGTGACTTAAATGTGGGGAATTGACACATTAAAATTTGTCCACATAATGTTTAAAGTTATGTCATAAACTTTATACTAGAACAAACTTAGCAGTAAATACAGAAATAAATTTGGTTTGTATTGCCGGAAATAGCATGCAGTATGAACATATGGTTCTGACTGCTGTTCTTTTTTGTCCATGTTATGAGCCATATTTTTAAATGCCTAGGTGGCTATTTTGCTCATTAAAAAAATATTACCATGTCACAAATATACCCACTTTGGTTTTATATATTACTGTCTTTATTAGCAGCTATTTGGTAATTGCAAAAAGTACAAATAGGATATTAACTTTGCTTCTTCGGTTCCACAGGTGACACACTTGTCTTCTTAAAATTTATAGTCTGAATGAATGAAAAAATAATTTATTTACAGCAGTAAACCATAGCCTGTATTGTTTATCTCCATGGGGAATGTAGTTTTGTAAGAGAGAGGCGTTTCCTATTGCTTACCACTTATGGCAGTTTTTCTGTATAGTTTGAAGTTACATTTTCTATGTTGGATTGATTACTATCTAGAAAGGTATGCAGCATAAAACTTCTTGTGATGCTCACAGGACCAAATCCACCTGCTTAATGCAGACTATTCTTAAGTAGAATACTTATGTGTTCTTGCATCTTTCTTTATGGCTGTAGAATATCATCTGAAAAAAAATAATTTTAAGTTTGCACTGTGGCTGCTTCTAGAGGGGCGTTGAAGTTTCCTCTGAGAAGCTATCTTGAAATAATTAAACATACCAGCTGATGTTTTTTCCCATGTAAATACTTTGACAAACAGTGCTGTTCACGGATTCAAAAAGCAGATTGAAAAAACAAACCCAAAACTCACAAAAATCACTTGATTGAAAGTGAGGTCTGATTTTCCCTTGCAGTATCCCACCGAGTTTCCAGACTGAAGCTGGGCGGCAGCTATGGAGCTGTCTGTGCAGGAAACCTCCTATCACAGAAATCTTTGCTGACACTACCCAGCCCAGCGTGTTTCCCAGTGGCATTTCATCCTGAGATGCTTGAGGTTTACCTTGACAGTTACCTTACGTGTTTTGGTTTTCAGGTTACAGTTATCTCTGGCTTGGAAGGTTGTTTACACACATGCTCAGTATTATCAGTAGTTCTTATAATTGAAACCTTCCATCTTTTGAACGGTCAGTAAGATTCAAAAGACTGGTGGAAGCCTCTAGAAAATAAAGATGTGATTAAGACATAACAGTTGCTTTCTTCAAAGTCAAGTTGAAGATAATGAAAATTTGTTAGTCTCTGTACCAGGTGCTAAAAATGAGATTTAGAAAAAAATCTTTCTGACCAGCTCTCTTCCTACTATCCTTACAGTTTATCACACTCAATCTGCATGTTTCCTTAATGTACCCTGTTTCTTGAAGGTATTAGAACGAAATTCTGATCAGGTTATAAATAATTTTATTGAAATAAAGAAAGCTGATTGGTTGTTTCGACACTGCTTGCTTATCCTTTTAAACTTCTGTCTATATAAAGAGGAAGCACAGCACACACAGAGAGCAAATTGTGTAGTTTGAATAATCTCAATTCTAATTTGAAACTAGAAAATAGTTGGTTTCTGTCTTTGTTCCATTTTCTGTTCATTGGTTTGGGTTTGAAAATGCAAATGTAGACAGTAAGTGTGATGCTATTATAGTTGTAAATGCATTAGATCTGAACCATAACTGTATGTTGAACAGAAATAGCAGAAATAATATTCAAGGTATATAACAGTATCTGGTAATGCTGAAAAGGCATTTATGTGCTTAATTATGTCATGAAAATGTAAATAACTTCCAAATTTCAAGGTCACTTCAAATCAGTTTTTGTTTAATCATTTGGCTTTTAAAAAGTGAATCATTTAATGCATAAAATAGTTATAAATAAAACATTCTTTTCTTCAGGTGTTCAGATCATTCATACCTCCAGTTGCAGGTGAGAATAAATGTATTTGTTATGATCAGTTTAAAATAATCCAAAACAGTACTACACAGTTACAAAACTTGATCTATTGCTTAAATGGTAAGTGCCCTACGTGGTTGGGGAGGGTGGGTTTTTTTTCGCCCTCCTCTTACAAGCTTAGGGAGGCATTTAAATAGCTAAATAGATTAATTTCTGGATTTGGCAAATTGCCATATGAGCCTTTTCTGGTAATGTTAATATAACTAAGAATGTTTGAAAGGAAAATGGACCACTCTTTGTTCATGTATGTTCATGTTGCTTCAACCACATATTTCAGTGTCTTTTGATTTTCCCTTCCTCTCATACCAGCTCCCCATCCCTTCAAGGAATGTGGGAGAAGTGACTGTGAAGAAGATATTCCTTGCAGCAGACTTATTGTTTCTTTTTTTTACTGAGTTGAACAACTTTTTTATTTCACTTTGAAATTTGACCACCCGTTTTGAAAGTTAGTGGTTTGCACTGACGCTGTTGATGACAGTAAGCTTGTGAGCAGTTGTTTGGTGTGTTCTGCCCATAACCTGTTCACAATCCTACTCAGGGTGAAACTAATTGCTAGATTAGATCTTACAAGGTAGTTTATCCTAAAGCTAAATGAATTTTATCAAATGGGCACAATAAACCTTTTGGAGACATCGAAAAGACCCAGACTGAAGTCTCTTTTTCCCAGCAAGTCTGTTACAACTGAATATTAAATATTTCTTTCACAAAAATGTAATGCTGTAGTGACAGCAAAATCTCTTTTATTGATGCTGTAAAGGAGTTCTTGGTATAAAACACTGATTCTTTTGTAAACAACACATGCTTTATTTTATGTACTAGAATCTTCCAGTGATATCTGTGGCTTACCTCAGACTAGTGCTCCTGTCTATGATGAAATAGTAAGTATGCATGCAAGATTTTATTATTGTTGGAAGAATCTGTCCACGTGTTAAATGTCTAAAGTGTTGATTTATTCTCAGTGCCAGAGGGTAAAAGGTTCTTTCAAACACTGTCCTATCTGATCTGTTCACAAAAGAGAGGGAAAGAAAAATGTTGCTCTGTAGATTTCCTACACTGCCACATTGTGGAGGAAGGAAGAATAGCATCTGGATTTTTTGCTTGTTTCTGTTCCTTTTGGCTCAGGTTTAGTTGGCTCCTGTCTTCCACTTGCACATTCTGATTCCAGCTCAGGCCAGTTAGGGAGGGGGCTTCTAAGGCCACCTGAACACAAATTTCCTAGTGCTAAAATACCCTTGGGCAGCTGAGTAGTGTTTGAGCCTTTATCGCATGTGCTGAGGATGAAAATCTGGCTTTAACATTAGCATTTCCTGCCTACGGAGAGACGTTATTTGCAACTTAATTATTCTCTAAAAATGCTTGAATTTTTGAAATGTAATTTCCTAGATATGTGCAAGACAAACTGTAGAAATTTAGGTATTTCATGAAAGGGAGATTTCTGAAAATTACTGGAATTTTGTAGCCAGGTTTTTCAAGGTTTTCCATTTGGTGTTTTAAAATGTGTATTGAAAGGGGCAAGGCTTCACCTGGAAGTGGGACTTTTGTGAAGATGACATGTAATAAGTTGTGGATTGGCAAGATAGATAGGTGATAAATTGGTTTTCAACAAATGCAAGTGTCACCACATCTATGATGGAATGCCGTGACACACAGTAGTTGATTGTTGTAACAAAAGTTCATTTTGGAACAATCTGATTTATAGGTATAGTTGAATTTGCAGTCCAGTCTCAGGTGTCTCCTCCTTGCTTAGACTAAATCCCAGTGATCCCCAACCGAGTTATATAATTAAAGATTAATTCTTGTTTAGCACAATTTGCTGCGACTATTGCCTAAATTCTCCAAGGCACTTTAGAAATCAGTTGATGCTTCATGGTGTTGGAGAGACTGAACACCATTGTCACCGTGAAGTATGTTACTGTTCATTGTTACTCTTCAGGAATATTTTTACTTGAAATATAAGCAAAAGTCATTCTGCTATTGACAAGTAAATTAACTATTCTCAGTATTACATCCTTGCTTTAAAATATATGATTTATGTGGATAAATTTTTAAATTTATTGTATTTGCTTGGAATTTAAAGTAGATTTTAAAGCATGCCTGTTAAGATTTAAAACTTTATATTTCAGGCTGAGGTAAGAGAGTCAGTTAGTAATGTTACCGAGAATCACCAAGACAGAGCAATTTTTCAGAGTTCGAATGTTGACAAGTCTGGCTGCAAGTTATTAACGTTGCACAGTGTACCGGAGGAATCCAGAGGTTCACATAGAAATGATTCCAAACCTGTGGTAATTATATCCTGTAATTAATAGCAAAATTATATGCTAGAGAAAATTAACTTATTTGTACCACACTAGCATCAAGAAGTCCCACTTAGTAAGTGCTATGTCAAGAATAATAAGCCAGTCCCTTCTTTGGACTCACTGTCTGAATTTTATCTAGTCACAGTGCTATTTTATATATGTATAAAACATATTATTTTCTATTTAACAGCTGGAAAAAAACCCAACAATGTGAAGATTACTTCATCTGAAGGACAAGTCTTTATTTAAAATCACAGCTAAATAAATGAGATGAAACATGAACAATTACAGTGGCATGTTCTGGTTCGGGAACTGAATCTGAAGCCAGCACACTGCACACTAGTAAATAGCTAGAATATGTTCTGCAAAGCCCCATGGAGCAATTTAGAGAATCACGAATCCATATCACCTACGTTGAAGAGCTACAGTGTTAGATCTCAATAGCTGCTTCCAAAAATAAATTAAAATTAAGGGTCAAAAAGCAAACATCTTTATGCATAACGATCCATTTGTTTGAGAGATTCCAGTCTGTGATTATGAAGCTTTATAAGACAGGTGTTACTCTTATGAAAATCTTTATATCTATATGCTTAAAATTACAGTTTCTTAGATGAAAGCTAATCATTAGTTTATTCATTCCAGGTTATTTGCCAGTTGGAAGGAAGTACTCAAATACTCTGTATAAACAGTTGTGGCACACGAGAACTAAAACCAGTTCATCTAATTCCTGAGTACCACGACCAACATAATTATCTTCAATCAGGTACAATGAAAATGAAAATTATCTCTAGCCTGTCAGATAACGTACCATAGATTGTTAACGTGCAACTGCATGTGTTTATGTTCTTAAGCAGTAGCTGTGGGAGATAAGCCAAAGCCAATGTAGCTATCACCAGTCATTATTTTGCTTTATTTTATAACTGAAAAAATTGCTAGTCGCTTCGGTGTAATAAGAATTATGTAATGGATATGTTGAATTTATGGAAAGTTTTTAATATACAGATTAATTTCCATATAAAGCACAGTTAGCATGAGCACCTGCATACATTTGCCTTTACCCTAGCTTGCCACCAAGTGTCACTGTTTCTCTAGAAATGAAAAGCAGCGTTGAGGGCTGTGAGTGCACTTTAGCCTTGGGATTCAGAATGTCTCACTAATATTTACACAATTATGTGCACTTGAAATGCCATCAGTTTTTAAAGAAAATGGTTTCTGAGGACCTAGAGTTAATGCTATTTAGATGGAGTAACACATTTTCATCTGAGTGACAACAAAGTATTTGAGTGTCATTTAGTTTTAATTTAAATAAATATTTATTTACCTAAATATAGCTTCCTCTGAAACATTAACATGGTTTATTTCGTTATTATAATATTAAAATTATAATTTATAAAGTATATATTTCAAATATATACATTATATATCCTATTATAAAATATAAATATATTTATAAATTATAATTATATTACAGTAGTGCATTTTGATGGCCATGCAAAACCAAAGCCTTTTAATATTAAGCACCATACAAGCACAGATATTGCTCTAGATATCAATAGGTGCTGAGTGAGAACATCTCTCAGCAGATGCTCCAGGTATGGAGCCTGTTTACATCTATTTGTCAGAAGCCACCAGAAGAGTAAACCAGCCACATTCAATTTAAAGGTCATGTTCCTTTATAAAATTCAAACTCTCATGCATTTACTGTAATGTTAGGGAAGAAAAAGCTGAGGAGGAGAGTGCTGGCATATGTTTTTTAGTTTTTATTTGCCTGACCTTTCTTCTGTTTTACTCATCTTCAAAACAAGTAAAAGAAGTAGGTCTAGAAATTACATCTAAAAGTTTCTGGGGACTTATCTCTTCAACTTTTGAATTAAGTTGTCCTTTGTCTTCCCTTTTTTTTTTTTTCTTTTTCTTTTTCTTCTTTAGATGGGAAGAAAGTAAGTACAGGTATAAGATTCTTCTTGTAATCTTACTCTGACTGATGTTTGCTTTTTTCCACATAGGCTAGGATGCTCGTGTACTTACATGCAGTTCTTCACCAGCTATGGTTTTCTCCATGAGTTTTTAGTAATTTTTTTAATTAAATTATTTTTTTTTCTGTTCCAGATGCTCTCTCAGAAGTCTGGAAATTTCTAATATAAGAACTCAGGATAAATATATTTAATTGTTTCTGAAATTTTACTTATTTTATCAAAATCTTTTAAGTCTGTGTCATTTGAATTTAAATGTACTTGATGCATAGAATGAAAACATCCTATGCTCAAGTTCCTAGATGACAAATTGGAGGTGGGTTCTTCTGTCAGGAGTATTTTTGTGTGGTCAGGTTTTTGTTCTTGGTTTTTTTTTTCAATGGGAAAAACATTTCTGGAGAAAAAACTTCTAGATCCTTCATTGACACTCTTTATTGTAGAGTAAATTGTAGGAGAAAGTGCAGTTCTGCTGTCTTCAGGTAAATGTCTTCTTTTCAGATGTGGACAACCCTGCAACATCTGCACTGGGGCAGTTTTTGCCTATTCCAGGTGAACCTGTTCTGAATGAACAAGAGGTAAACAAGCTTTATCCTTTAAAGTTGTTAAGTACAATATACACTCTTTTTCCTTTTCTTAAAGCAAGTTGTTAAGTCTATATTGGGGAGTAACAATTGTATGCATTTTCTAAAGACAGTTTAGCTAATTTGGACAGATTAGTTCTGCACTCAGTATACTTTCTGCATATAAAGGTTTATGATTTCAACATTTTCTAGAAGTAATACCAGGATTAAAAATACAGCTTTCCATAAGAAAGATAAAATTATTCCGGTTTTGAAACCTTGAATTTGGTATTATATAGATTATGTTATTTCTGACAACAATTTTAAGACTCTTTTGGGGTGAAGGAAAACACATTGACTTTTACCAAAAGGGGAATATTTTCTTCCAGTAGGAGTTTTTACACTCTTTTCTCTTGATTATGATTTAACAGTCATTAAGTCTTTATAATTTTTTTTTTTTGTTAATTAAAATTGAACAGAAGACTAAAAGTCTTTGCAGATGTTTGGCTTCTCATGTGTTATTTCCAACAGAGTGGGTAGCAAAAATCACACAGATTTTTAATTGTTATATTTTGATTTGTGTGAAGTGAATATGTGATGTTGGTACAAACACAGCAAATAGTTTGTGGATAGCAGTTACTATCATAAAAGAGGGAAGAAAAAACCCAGGGGTCAGATCAAACAATGATCTAGGTAGTTTTTCATCTCTAAAGGCGGTATATCTGCAAACTGGCGCCTAAACATTCTGGAGCAGCAATGTAGACAGGTTTGTAATTCTTCTGTAACTTTATTCCAAATCAGTTGCTTCCTAGATTTCTTCTATTGCTTTAAATATATTAATTTTCCTCTTCTTTATGGTCAGCTAGATTAATCACCTATTAAAATAAGTTATTTACAATTGTTCACTGTCCCTCCATTACCGGTAATATCAGCATAATACGAATTGTTCTTCCCTTCTTTCTCCATAACCAGGCCCTTATTAATCATATGTCTGAAGAGACAACAGATTTGCAGTGTGTTTTCTTGGCCTGTGAGCCGATTCTCTTTTTAAATTTTGTGTAGTCTTCAACCAATTAGTTGTCATATTGCAGCTGAACATAATGTAAATCATCAAGTCACTACCCAGTTTCAATTGACTACTGGAATTAAAACAACTGAACCTAGAATTACCAGACAATTTAAACCAATGCACCAACACTGCAGCACAGAAAGCTGGTTTTTGTTCTTTGAATTAGGAGAAATGGGATTCCTGACATACTGAATGGCTTCCAAGAGGAGACGCATGCCATTTTCATGACTCTCTACTTCCTTGAGTTTTTGTCAGTAACTTCAGCAATCAAATTATCCCTGAAGTGTTTTCTTTGTTTTCCTTTTTCTTTGTTAACTTGCAAAAGTATTTTTTTTAAAAATTAACATAAACAGCATTTTATTTCAAACAGTTTGAAAATGGACCCTTACAACCGGTAGCTGGCACCACCACATTCCATCTAGAGTCACATCTGCATGGGCCAGTGAAAATGACCTCAGAGGGGTAAGATGCATGAAACATCTTACATCCATGATGACTTTTTAATTTTAAACTCCAATGACTCCTAGACATTCTCATGTTACATAACTGCTTCTCTCTTGTAAAAAAAATGCAGTTCTGTATGAATGCTTTGTGTATATATCTTGGTAGCCATGATGCCAGTTGCTGGCGGTGAAGACTATGTGGCATAGTTTCAGGTTTTCTTAGGTCACTGCAATTGTGCTGTCCATTTCCCTGAAAAACATTTAATTTTCTAAGTTAATTGATATGTTTCCAAATCTAATTAGCATGTGTTTAGTCTGTATCTCTAACAGTAATGGAATTCTTTTAGTAATATTTAATTGCAGCTCATTTTTAAATAAGAGGCAGATGCAACACCAGTGTGAAAGGTGAGAGAGCTTTGCAGTTCCACAACCATTACCAGTTGTATAACCAAGGGCAGACCTGTCTCAAGTAGTGACATCTGGTGGATAGAGGGAGATTATGCTTATTCTCTTTTTCTCACGCACTCTGGGAGGCCACACTTATTAAGTAGCACCAATATTGGTGTAAAAAAATAAAATCAGTATTTATTTTTTCAAAACTATAGAATAATTAGTTTTCATTGTACTTTTATTTGTATATTTTTTCTAATTTTTTTCCTTTTTCAACCTGTGTAGCTTACCTTTTGGTTCAGGGTTGACAAAGTCTAAGAAACCATGTAACTGCACAAAATCTCAGTGTCTTAAATTGTAAGTAATAGTTTATCATCACTCAATAAATGCTAATAACAGTATATAGATGAAAGGACAAACATACAAGAAATGTGTGCTTTAAAATGATCAGTACGTACGTGTCAAAAATTACGCATCTGATACTGAGTTAGAAAGATCCACAGTTGATTAAACTAGTGTCACACAAGCTCAGAATTTGGTGCAGAGGTGTAGATGATTGCATGTAATCCAAAGTATAAAAAATAAAAAGAGAAGCTAGAAGAATCGTTCAGAGAATATCTGGAAAATCCAATGTAGAATGTGAATGCTGTATACTAAAATATAATTTCTCTGTCTTGCTGCTGCTCTCATACATAAATAATACTCACAGAGATGTATAAATGATAATTAAAATTTGATTAATTGATGGACTGGGTGTATTTTAAAAAGTGTAAAATTAAAAGAGAGAGAGAAGCTTTTTGCCTAGGTTTGGATGTGATTAAATTACAAAAAAAAGGAGTATTTTTCATGAGTAGAAACTGAGCATTCTGCCTAAACATAGAATTTAAATTTAAAATGTTACACTTAAACCAGTTAATGTTTTCATTTCTTATGTAATTTTACATGTTAATCATAGATATTGTGACTGCTTTGCCAATGGTGATTTTTGCAACAACTGCAACTGCAACAACTGTTACAACAATCAACTTCATGAAAGTGAGCGATTTAAAGCCATTAAGGTGAAAAAAAAGAAAAAAAAATTCAGTACACATTGGATTAGCTTAATGTATGAAAAATATAGCAGTATTGGTTTTGCAACTAGTTACAGTATTTGAAATATGTTATTTTTAATCTAATTAAAGCTAAATATTGCCTCTGTATTATTCTTACATAAGAAAATTTAGGGATTTCTTCTGTTCCTTTTATAGTACTCCTGATACTTTGGATTAAAACTAGTGATGCATTAACTGAATGATAATTTTTATTCTTGGACGGAAGTATTCAAACCCAAATTTAATTTCAGAATTTTTTTTCACTTGAAGGAAAATTTATTGTATTCCCAAAGTCAGACAGTAGTTACAGGAAAACAAATTATTACTATCCAAATTATTATTCTCGTTGACAGATCTTCTGCAGTTGTCTGTGTTAGTCTTTCTGGTTGACCCATGCAGCAATGCAAAGTTGGCTTTCCTTGCAGCGACACTGAATCCTGCACTAGTGAGAAGCAGGTTGCTTCTATATTTGGAGATTGATTTTATTAGTGGAATAAAGAATAATATGTGGGCTAATTTTTGGGTGTATATCAAACTGCAACAATATGGGCAATAATTTAATCTAATATGTACATTATGTTTTTAAGTTTTAAAGTGATAATGAAAAGTCTTATTCTACTGCTGATGCTTTAAGGATATATTAATGGCTTTGGCCTTCTTGTATGCAACTCTCCAGGACTCTTTTTGTATCGCTCACATCATTTTGGGATTGTACAAAACATTGATCTAATTAGAGTTAGAGCTTTGCCACATCCAACTGCCACAGCAGTTTTGGCTGTCAATATGCAACAACTAGTTTTCAAATCAGATGCTCGTCTGTAGTTCAGCTGATGGGATTATTGGTGTCTAAGCATTCCTTTCGCTGCTGTAAATGGCATCTTGTAGACCATAATAGATCTTGTTTGTCACTGATGAAAGCATACCTGTGCCATCCATAAATATTGTGCATAAAGAGCATATAACCTCTTTACCTGCCTTTTAGTAGTCCGTGGCATTGTGAGGTCTTTGGACCTAATTAAAACCTGCTCTTTCAATCCAGTGCGGATTTCAGTGAATGGTCTTTGTCTTGGGCCATTAATAAAACAAGATATGTTTAAAACTTCTGAGATGTATGTAACTAAGTATGCAAGGGTTCTTTTTTCACGGACAGCTTTCTATTTCTGGTGAAAGTAGTGTCAGCAGTGAAAGAAAACCAGCCCCAAGAGAATAGTAGATGGGTCATTTAGGTTTTTCCATAAAAATAATGTAAGTTTCTTCCTGTGGTACAGCCAAGTCAGGTTAGTGTTCTGGAATCTTTGAAATGCCACGGAAGACTCCTTTATCCACCGGCCTCATACTACCGATAGTGAGAGTGGAAAGTAAGAACTTCTTTGTTAAACATTGGATCACAGTCATTCAGGTGTTTTTAAACTTTTCTTTGAATTTCTCATAATCTAGCAATTTTTGATTTAGGCCTGTCTTGATAGAAACCCCGAAGCTTTCTTACCAAAAATTGGGAAAAGGACACTAGGAGAAATTAAACCTCACCATAATAAAGGATGTAATTGCAAGCGCTCAGGATGCCTCAAGAATTATTGTGAGTGCTTTGAGGTGAGTCGTGTGAACTTTCATCACTTTCTACCTTAACATTGACTGTATTCTGTAACTAGTGCTTGCTAATAATCACTTTTCTTCTTTCTTTGTATTTTTCATTATAAAACCTTTTGAACATAAGAAGCGCAGTCTCTTTCTTGTCATGTCTTTAAAAAACTGAATCTGGCTGAAGTTTATCAGCCAAAATTTTTGGTATCAGGAGGTCTCAGCTAATGCCTTGTTCCAAAAGAAATGAGGAATAGTTTTCTGCTAATCTGGGTAGTTTCTTTGCATACGTGATATTTTGTTATCTTGCAAAGTTATCCACAAATTCAGAGGAGGAGTGATTTGTCCATGTACAGAACATAAATCTCCACAGAGAATCCATGGGAAAAAAACACTGTCTTGCTTCCTTACTGTATTGATACTTCTGGTCTCACTCTGGGAACGTTCAAGACCAGCACATCTAGAATAAGTCCCTGGTGGAATAGCTCCAATGGTTACTCAAATGTATGTTTAATTTAAGATATATACAATTTTTATTCTAAGTATTCTATATTTGCCAGGCTAAAATTATGTGTTCCTCTATTTGCAAATGCATGGGTTGCAAAAATTATGAAGAAAGTCCAGATGAAAAAAAACAGCTGAATGTGCTAAACTACGTGGAGACTGGGAATAATGAAGGAAATAGCCTGGTTTTAACATCAACATTCAAAAGGTTACCAAAATTGAAGACAGACAGGTGAATATTTGGAAATAGCAATGCATAATCCATTGGTCTGACTTGATTTATTTTTCATGTAACCATTATCATAATCATCTAAGGAATAGTGGCTAAAATGAAAGATGGCTTATATACAAGGAATCACTTGACATAGCATTTGCCATCTTGCTTCTATAAATAATATCTAAAGGAGAGGCTATAACTATTCTTTAAGAATATAGTTTACAGAGTTCAGGGATATGCATATTAGTCACGCTTACAAATCAGAACTTATTTATGAATTAAACACTTATTTCATTCTCTCAACTTTATTCGCCCTTAGCAACTTTATGTTTTTCCTTCAGTTTCTCTGTTCATTTTTTTTTCCAATGTTCAAGCATTCATTTCTAACAAAACCTTGACCAAAGGAGTAGTAAGAAAATTATGTTATCAATATGTTTGTGATGTTCAATTAATGTTTATATCACTGCTTCTTTCCCATCTCTTCTTCCTTTGGTCCACCTCCCATCAATTTTATTTGTGTTGGCAATTTGGATTGTAAAATATTCTAAGAAAGCCAAACTATCCTGATGTTATGCTTTCTAGCATAGTTGTAGCCTAATCTCTATTTTTGATTAGTTTATAGTAATTTGCCTAATAAATAGAAACACCTGTTAATAACAATTAAAATTAATTAAACCACCTCTTAATTGATTTTAGGGAGCTTTACTCCAGGCTCTAAAACCTTCAGTTTGCATACATTATTTTCTTTGCTTCTTTGTATCAACCATTACCTTGAAATTCTTACTTTAATTCCATTTTTAAAATACTTTCTGATGATCTACTTTTAAAATGTTTTTATAATTTCTACTGTTGGTAGTGTTGATGGGGTAGATGGTGCCAAGTTATGCTTTTGCTTGAATTGCAGAGTAGGATGAGTTACATTATTAATATAGTAGAATGAGTTACGATGTTCACGACTGGTAGTTTCAAGAGTTTACTCAAAGCAAGGATGTTAAGGTGATGTTCGGGGAATCCTTGAGGGGCTTGGTGCTGTTTCCTTTAACAGCAGTAGACTGAATTTACATTTAGTACCTCCTAAACCCTGACTAAGCCTTTTTAACACATTTCCTTGTAGATGTGGCAGGATCTGACTATTGCATGCAGATGGAGAAAGAGGCTTCTTGTATAACCTTTCTCTGTCTGCACCTGTTGGGCAGCATTTACATAAATTAATTATGCAGTGTGAACACAGTCTTCCATGTGATAAATTAGAAAATCTTGGAAGCAATCTGTTAGAAGTAGAAGCTATTCAGTGTAGATCAGTGAAAGTCCTACAAGGATGTATTTTACAGTAATATTGCAGGTACTCTGATTCAGCTCTGTGCATTCCAGCTCTTAATGGGGTTTTGCAGTTTGTCTTTTAAAGTATTTTGTGTATTTAAAGTTAGTTTCTTTTCCCCTGTTAGGCAACTAGCTGTATGCGTATCTTTGGAAGAAGTGAATGCCACATGTGCTTGTCTCCTTGTGCAAGCTGAAGAGGCAGAAAAAAGAGGTTACTCTGTCTGTCTAGCTGAGCAGATGATCATGGAGGAATTTGGGAGATGTTTATCCCAGATCCTACATGCGAAATTAAAATTTAAAGGACTGAAAGTTGAATAATGTTCAATGCATTATAAAACCAGTAAGTATTAATATATGTTGCTATAGCCTCTACAACTTTGCTACTTAATGATCTTACTTTGATTTTTCATAGGAATAATTTCATTGACTTCAGCTGAATTATTTCTGAATTATTCTGGTGTAAGTGAAACCAGCAGCATATCTGGCATTTTTCTGAGTAACTTAATACTGTAGAAACCTAATTGTGTTTTCCACTAAAATAGATTTTCTCTGTAGTTAGGGCTTTCTGAGATGATTCTTCAGTCTTTACCTAGACACTTATTAAAAGTATGTTTAACTTAAACTGACTTTATTGGATGTTTATGTGAGTAGAGATGCAGTAAAAACTGAGTAAGAATTTCCTATCTTAGTTTGGTTATTTTCTGAATTGTGAAACAATTCAATTTCCGGTGGTAGTACCTCAGCGAAGTTTAGCTTTGGGTCTTCTCTGTTTTGGCAACTTATTTCTGCTGTCTGCAGATGTACTATTTTTGGAGAACAGAGCAATGTTGTCAGTAGGTTTAGTATTTACTGTTGGGGAAAAAAAACCCACACCAGACTTTGTTCAGCATTAGATTTGTTAGACAGATAAGCCTCATAAAGAATAGGAAGAAGATGACCCCATTTTTACTCCTTGTAAAGTACAAGAGTTTGTGATGGGAAAATCTTTTATATACATAACATTTAGGATTGAAATTTGCTGAATCCTACATTTGCAATCCAGTATCTCTTAAAGCTTGGAATAGCTTTTGTTTAATTTTTTTTTTTCTTGTGTGGACATTTTCTCTGTGACATTTTATCCTCTTCTATTCTCACTGTTGGGATAATAATAGATTTTATTTTCTCTAACAGGAGTAAACTATTTGATGCCATGTTTCTGGAAAATAAAAAAAAAATCATCTAAATGAATTGATAGATTATATAAAAATTAATGCTCTTTGGTTTTAGGCATTTTATGCTAAGTTAATGATACATGCTTAGATATTTTTGGCATTTATGCTTCACAGAATAAAGATATTCTCCATGAAAAATTGCTGGTGAGACTGCATGCTATTTTAAAATTTCGTTTAATAAGAGGGAGGGCTTTTTTTATTAGTGGTAATTGATATGAGAATGCATTGAATTTTATATCTTTCTTTTTAACAACTGTTGCTGGAGGTTGCTGAAGGTTACAGGAGAAAATGGATTCTCAAAGTTATACGACACCATCTGTACACTTCACCCCTTCCTGGGCCCTCCAGTTCCTAAGATGATTTCTCTTGGGTTTGGAATTAATATGTACATAAAGGCATCATCTTAAAAATTATTTGTCCCCAGATAGAATTACTGTGAGGTCATAAATCAGAAGAACACACAAGGGCTGTATAGTCAATAGACATTCCATAGGGACGCAAAGCATGAAGAAAAGAAGAAACCAGCCTGTATTGCTAAATCATGCCTTGAAATCAAATCTCAGAAATCGATTCACTAAAATTCCCAGTGGAGGTGAGTGAGGGTCAGTAGGATTAACATTAGTAAACAAGAAACTAAGGTTAGGACTTGTGATGTAAGTATGGATTAAAAATAGCAATTAGGAATAGAAATGCAAAAAAAAAAATTAAAAAAATTCGGAGGAGTAGAAAAAGATAAATACATTGTAAGAGGAACTGTTAGAATCCTTGAAAAACTGAATTTAGTGTAATACAGTCTCATCTTCAGATGCATCCTAATTTGAATACACACAGCAGGAGACAAAGCCATAATATAAAATGACAGGTTATTAAGCCCAAAATAAAAATGAGCTCAAATGGCGCGGAAAAAATAAGGAAGAAAAATCATAACATTTTGACGAGTCAAGAGGTTGGAAAATAATAAAGAAAGAGGAAAAAAATCACAGGGAAAATTTAAAGGAAATAATACAGAGAATTGAAATGGAATTAGGGTGGGAAAGATAAGAAAATTCTACCGTGAAAAGTAAAGGGTAGGAGTGCAAGGGAGAGATACAAATAGCATAGTAACGGAAATGAATGAAGAAGACATGAGCTACAGCTTTGAGCAACATCCTTAGACTCTCGTCTCTGATAAACATGATATATATATAATGCTGAGACTTTCACCCAGGGTGCTAGCTAAGAAGCATTGAGGGAAGATGTATGCATTTTCTACATAAATTTTGAAGTCACTGTATAAATGAGACAGGCATAAATGAAATTAATATCAATTTGATAATAAAAAATACAAGGCAATAGGATGTGTAGGAGTTTACACTGGAGCAACAAAAAACTCGACAACTAGATGTAAAAAGCTGAAATTAATTATCTTTTTCATTGTAGAAAGGTAAAACCTGTTTGACTTAACGTTTTTTATATTACAGAGGGTATAAACTCATTCTGTAAAAACACTCCCAGGCTCTGTGGTGACAAGGATTGTAATTGTATTCTGAAAACAAAAAATAAATACAAAGCAGTAGTTGGTAATATAGAATGCAATAGACAAGCCTAGCAGAAGCAGTTTCTGTAATTGTTAAGAAACTGAAAAACTCTGTCAGAGGGTTATATCTTCAATAAAGAAAGCTAAAACTAGCTTTGTGCTCTTAGAAGTAATGCTTTTTGCAGTCAGTGGTGAAATTATTTGAGAACAACATTGACACAGCCACAGATTTCTTCCTGAAACAGTACGGTAGGAAATATGTATCAGTTTTCTTAACTAAGTGCAGTCCTTTTGTATACTAAAGAAAGATTTGGTTTCAAAACAAAGGTGAAAATTGAGTAGGTCAAGAGGTTGACAGCTGTTCAGAAAAGATTGAGAAGAAAAACTTTAACTTAATAGAATTGGAACATCTGGGTTATTATGGGAGAAATAGCTTTTCAATTAAGTTGATAATTTACTTTTCTGTTTCGTACAAGGATCTTGGAAATTAGATACTGATGAATGGAACTTCTTGGCTTTACACGAACAAGAAGAACTAAGCAGAATTGCCTTCAGGTACTGCTGCTTTGTCTAGCAAAAGAGATCCTGGCCCCACCAAATAAATAAATAAAAAGAAAAAGGATAGCTATGAGATGAAGACTGGGTAGCTCTCTTTATAGCAGCTATTGTGCTGTTCTTGGTAATGTATCTTCTTTTCTTTTTACAGTATTTCATATTTTTTTCAGTTTCTGAATATGGAATTGTGATTATCAGAAATATACATTATTCATGTTTCTGAGGAAACAAGCAGGAATAAACAAGCAAGCTCATGGATTCATAACCCCATGAGCTAATTACATTTTAACCTTGCAGATAAAATACAAAGACCTTTCTGAAGCTGGCAATGTGTCAGTCTCATCTGAAAATAACATGAAATGATAATCTTTTAAAAGTAGGTAAGGATAGGGATTATTTTTATGGGTACAATTGCAAAGTTACTTAAAGCAAATGTTCTCTTCAAATGTCTTTTTTCTATTTCATTTTTTACCTATGGGTATATCAGACAGTACTCTAAAGGCTTGGTAAACTGTTGTCAAGATCTTCAGTGCAGAGACCAGGGGTCAGCACATTAAAATTATTTCAGAGAGATCTCTGAAATTCGGAAGTTCAGCCACTTCTAAGAGGTCTCTCTTGGCTCATAATCATGCAGTTCAGCTGAAGGATATTGTAATGTGGTATGTGAGATCTTATTTGGAGGTATGGATTGGTACGGAATATAAATTACGTGGGGAACTGAATTTCTCAAATATTGGATGAGAAGCGAAACACAATACAGTCCACTCTGTGAGATCTTTACATAAAAATTGAAAGTTGCTACCTGATGCCTTCCCTATTATTAGGTTTGGAGTTTGTCTGTGTTTGATTAGGGCAGGTGTCATCAAATTCTGTCCAGTTCTAGCTCCCCAGTTCAAGAAGAACACAGAACTACTGGAGAGAGTCCAGCGGAGGGCTACAAAGATGATCAAGGGAATGGAACACGTCTCTTATGAGGAAAGGCTGGGAGATCTGGGTCTGTTTAGCCTGGAGAAGACTGAGAGGGGATCTCATCAATGCTTATAAATACTTAAAGGGCGGGTGTCAAGAGGATGGGGCCAGACTCTTCTCAGTGGTGCCTGGCAACAGGACAAGGGGCAACGAGCACAAGCTGGAACACAGGAAATTCCATCTCAACATGAGTAAAATCTTCTTTACTTTGAGGGTGGCGGAGCGCTGGAACAGGCTGCCCAGAGAGGTGGTGGAGTCTCCGTCTCTGGAGAGATTCAAAACTCACCCGGATGCGTTCCTGTGCAGCCTGCTCTAAGGTGACCCTGCTCTGGCAGGGGGGTTGGACTAGATGATCTCTGAAGGTCCCTTCCAACCCCTACCATTCTCTGATTCATTACAACTTTGCAGTGTGGCAACCTGCTGTGGTGTACTTTATGTTGCTTATTCATTAGAGTTCTTTTTTATGCTCATAGTCAATAACTAGTTAAGCTATGTCAGACAGACCTTTTGAGAGGGCTAATAGTTAACAAATTTACTAATTAATTGCACACCACAGAGCTCTGTTTACAGAAATGATGTGGTTTGTGGCTAAGGAGCAAAAGAGGGACTTCGGAGACCTGAGTTTACTTCTTAGCTCTGCTACATGCTCCCTGGCTGGTCTTGAGAGATTCACTGAATTTCCATGTTCTCGATTCAGGAAAATATTTGAGCAAACACTAAAGTCAATCATGTTGTCAAAGACCTTCTTGAATCAGGCTCTTGGAAGCAGGGTGACAGGCCCCTCCCTCCCCCTTTTTTTCCTTCAGCCTGGCAGTTATGTAGGGCTCGGTCCATAACCCATCCAAAGTCTCTCCATTTACTTCAGCAAGCTCTGAGTCAGGCCTTTAGAAAGAATAAGGAATATCAGACCCTGAGCAGGTACCTAACAGAAAAGGGCCCTGATCCCAGCTGGGGCCTCTACTATAATATAAATTATAGAAATATTGCTAATATTTTTGGGAAAAGAAGAGGTGTATAGTGAATTTGCAAAACCCAGTAGCTATCCTATAAGCGTACCGCAAAATAATGCTTTCATAAATCTTCATTATAGTGCGGGTATTTGCCATTTGGTATTACCCACTTCAGGGACCAAATGTGACTCATTAAATTACTTCAATCTGTGCTGATGTAGAAACGCCCCTGAAACATCTCTTTGTGAGCCATTTCTTCAGAGTAATTGCATTAGTAATAGCCGATTACACAGCAATCGTATGTTCCTACGAAACTAAGGTAATTGCTGTAGCTAGAAACACATCCCTCTCTATTCTGTCCTAGCAAGGAAGCTGGTATAAGGCAATGTAACACTTCAGTTCTTTGTAACAAGAAAAACATTAAGGTATAATTATATTATTGATGGGGCATAGAAGTTTTCATATCTGAAAGGTGCATGGAAACAAAATCATAGTTTGAAGCTACAACTCCCTAGTCCATAAAGGGGGAAAAAAGATCTTTTGTGTTTAGGTTCCTTTAACAAGTACAGAGGAAATGTATTTGAAATACGTGAATGAGTTTGTGTTCTATACTTTGACAGTAGTAGATATCTGTCTTTGAAGTAGATTTATAATGCAAAAGATGCATTTTTCTTTGAACTGGATTGCCCAGAGAAGCTGGTATGGATTTCTTTTTATACTGAAGTAAATAGATACTAATTTGTTCATATGGCAAAACTCCTGAATACTAGGGTCAGCTTCTAATTAGTCTGCATGCTATGGAATTTAATTTGTGTTTTGATTTTCACCTTTCTTTATGTCTTTGACGGAAAACTGACATTTCACATTTTCTTTAATACAAATTAGATGTGTAATGTAACAGCTGAGGAAGAACAGACAGGCCATTCCCCGTAAATTTAGCTAATAATTCAATCCTGAACAGTCTAGAAGGGATACCGAAAAGCCAATCTCTTCACAGGTATTATGCAGTGTCAAAATTCATAGACAGAGGGTGCCACGAGGTCATTTGAGAGTGGTAGTTTGTGTTTGGGCTGATGGAAGTGTGTTGAATGATATAAGTACTCCTTGCAGGTTCTACTTTCTGTTGCGTTAATATGTCATGTTTGAATTGCTGAGTGGAAGCTAATGGCCCTGGAGTAGAAAAGAAAGGTTCACTTGTGGAATATTTCTTGCAATATATGATAACAAAACTGATAAGAATAACTTGGTGCTGCATCGTTGCTTTGATTACAAAGGTAAAGCCCAACAATTGAATATGGACTGTTCAAATAATGTAGCAGAATATGAGAAAGTCAAGTATCAGGTTAAGCTAAATTCCTTTGATACAAGGATCTTAGCAAATGTTGCATATAGATGCCATTTATTTATAATATTTATGGTGAATGAAGTGGCTCCTTTAAAATGTCTAGAAATGAGAAATCTTATGGGATCAGAATAACAATTTCAAAAACAACTTTTTTGCAAAAGGAGAAATTACGTAAGAAAACACTGTATTTTTCTGTTACATACCAACAAGTCCGGGGACAATGAAAAGCAACTTCAGTAGGAAGCTGTCCAAATTTACAGTTTTTTCACATTTTCATATAATTAATCCTGCCTCATTTCATTGCATATCTTTTCTCTTGTGTCTTGTTAAGAAGCTTATTAAGATGTACATACTGTCAAAAGCAGTCGCAGGCAGTCCTCAAGAGAGATTCTGATTGCAGAGAGTATAACAATAATAATAATTGTCAGAGATTGCTGCAGTCTGCCATGATTTGGAAGCTGTCAATGCTAGGGCAGATAGAGTTATGGAAAATGTGTAAGTGATACATTGTCAGAGTCTAGTTATCATATCTGAATTGTTAATAGAGCTTGGTTAGACACTACTATTTGAAAAATCAGAAGAGTCGCAACAAAAACATTAGTATTTATCTGTTTTGTTGTTTGTTTGTTTTTAATCAAGTGGACTGCAGTACTGCTCCTCTGTCTCTGGGAGTAAGTTTGTGTTATGGATCATTTCTATTGTTTGTTCCAGCCGCAGTAGTGCTTAAGTAATAGCGCACATCAAAATCAGGACCATTGTACTAATGCAGCAAGAGAAAATCTCCCTGTAAAGAGCATGGTCTAGCTCACTGGTGTAAATGGCAAGTATATGGGAAGTCAGTGAAAACAAATGTTACCAGACCTATTTTTTCAGACGGGGAAGTTTTGAAGTTTCGAGCAACTTTTCAGTTTAGAGCCGTAAGTATCAGACTTTGTGTTGTTTCACAGAGTGACCCCGAGAAACTCGGTTTTGCAATTTTCTGATTATGCACTTACTAAGTACTGAGAAAATTTGAGACAGGCAGGTGAATACAGAATAGACTTCTTCACTTGAAGTGTGTATGTGTATATACACATCATTTTTTTTTTTTTTTGCTTCAGTAGAAATGAGTAGGCATTCATCTTTTTTTGTCACTTCTATGTTTTAACGTTTTTGCTTCATTTAAGAAAGAATTTTTTTTGGAGCGTCACGCTGTTTTACTGAGAATCTGTCTTGTAAAATTGCTTTCTTCAGTTTTAATACATACAAATCCCTTTTCTTTGCTCCAAGTCAATATGAGCACATGTAACAGCTGTCTCCTTTACTGGAGCAAGAGTTGTGGAGCATTGAAAAAATTTCTTCTGTGTGAGCTGTCCTTGCAATTGGAGCTGATAGTGGGATTTTCATAGCCAAACGGGCCATCTTGAATATGTTCTTTTCTGCATTATAATACTGGGACAGGAAAGAAGTAAAGATTTTCCTTTCTGATGCAGGGGCAGGACTGACCAGTCAGTGAAATCAGTAGAAGTCTTTCCCTTGACTTCAGTCAGTTATGAAAGACAGTGGTCTTATACGCGGACTTGCCTATACCCAGCTTTATGCTTTTTACATCTCACCCACACATAGCTCTATCTCCTTTGGAGAGAAAATCTTGTATTTGTGCAGTGTAATTCACAGTTTCTTTTAGCGAAAAATGAAGTCCAGTAATTTTTCCCGCTTTGCTCGATCACGGAAGATAGAACAGGTGTATGGTAAAAGTGGTGATAAACTTCGCTGAACACAGAACTGAGAGCCAAGGCACTATTTGGTATTTACCAGGAAGAAAGAGCCGGCTATGTGATCCTAGATGATTCTTTCAACTATAAACTATGCAGAAACGGTGAAAATTATCACAATTTATTACAATTACATTAAAATTAGAGTAGGGCACCTGGATATCTCAAAGACAGGGAAATATATCAACATATATGTGAGTGTGTATATATACACACACACACACACACATATCATTCCCTTAGTCTATTGGTCATGCCGCTAAAATGTCCGTTGAGTTCATCTAATCCATGTCTTTGGGCTCCATCTGTTAGAACAGTCTCTTAGGGCAGGAGAGATGGTGTGTGGCGCTGGACTGTTGCATACTGTATCTGGAGCTCGCAGCTGGTGTATCTAGTGTGGTCCATGCCCATGGACTGTGGGCTGAAGATGTTGATCTCGAGGAAGCTGCTGCGGGCCAGTTCTGGTCCCATCACCGCTGCACTTTGCTCAGTTTCAATCCATCTGTCATTAGTTTGGGTGATTCCTACTTTACTACCATTGATATGGCATATAGCAATTGTACTAGTGATGACATACAATGGCAGGGTTAATTAACATCATACAATTTGATTTATTGCCTGTTTTCACCCAAAATCAAATCCCCATCAGGCACACATCAGACCTCCCTATCCTTCCTCATCACCCACCAAGTGCACCCATGTCCGTGAGCAAAAGCAATCCCGTGGATGGGTTTGCGTTTGCCTTTGCCTGAGGTGGGACTAACCCAGACTGTCTTCCCTAACATATTCTTCACGCACACTACGGGAACTTTATCCCCTTCTGCAGTACGTGGAAGTTTTGATTGGGCAGGGCCAGCTCAAACATCCCCTGCATCCGGCAGCTAACATCCGCTGGTGTTAACTAACCAGGTAGCTTTTGCTAAATGTGTATCCCAACGTTCGAAGGTCCCACCACCCATTGCTGTCAGTGTAGATTTTAGCAGTCCATTGTATCGTTCGATCTTCCTGGAGGCTGGTGCATGGAAGGGGATGTGATACACCCACTCAATGCCATGTTCTTTGGCCCATGTGACTATAAGGTTACTTCAGAAATGAGTCCCGTTGCCTGACTCAGTTCTCGCTGGGGTGCCATGTTGCCATAAGACTTGCTTTTCAAGGCCCAGGATAGCGTTCCGGGCAGTGGCCTGGGGCACCGGGTCTGTTTCCAGCCCGCCGGTGCTTGCTTCCACCATTGTAAGCACCTGGTGCTTGCCTTGAAGGATTTGTGGGAGTGTGATACAATCAATCTGCCAGGCCTCCCCATATTTATATTTCAGCCATCATCCTCCATACCAGAGAAGCTTTAACTGCTTGGCTTGCTTGCACGTGTTTCACATTCATGGATGACCTGTGCAGTAGTGTCCATGGTCAAGTCGACCCCTCAGTCGCGAGCCCATCTGTATGTTGTATCTCTTCCTTGATGGCCTGAAGTGTCATGGGCCCATCGAGCTATGAATAATTCACCCTTATGTTGCCAGTCCAGACCCACCTGAGCCACTTCAATCTTAGCAGCCTGATCCAACCTGCTGGTTTTTTTGATGTTCCTCTGTGGCCCTACTCTTGGGTATTTGGTCATCTACGTGACATACTTTTACAAGCAGATTCTCTAGCCAGGCAGCAATATCTTCACACAATGGGGCAGCCCAGATGGATTTGCCTCTGCGCTGCCAGTTGCTCTGCTTCAGTTGCTGTAACCACCCCCACAGAGCATTTACCACCATCCATGAGTCAGTATAAAGTACTAGCCATTTTTTCTCGTTCAGCAATGTCTAAGGCCAGCTGAATGGCTTTCACCTCTGCAAACTGGCTTGATTCAGCTTCTCCTTCAGCAGCTTCTGTAACTTGTTGTGTAGGACTCCACACAGCGGCCTTCCACTTTCGGTGCTTTCCTACAATCCGGCAGGACCCATCAGTGAACAGGGCATATTTCTTCTCATTTTCTGGTAGTTTATTATATAGTGGAGCCTCTTCTGCACACGTTGCCTTCTCCTCTGGTGATATTCTGAAATCTTTGCCTTCTGGCCAGTCCATGATTCCTGGGCAACCGGGATTTCCCATTCGAGTTTTCTGTGTGATCAGTGCGTCCCACTTACTCCACGTACTGTCAGTTGCATGGTGTGTAGAGGGGACCCTCCCTTCGAACATCCAGCCCAGCACCGGCAGTCGAGGTGCTAAGAGGAGCTGTGCTTCTGTACCAACCCCTTCCGAAGCAGCTCGAACCCCTTCATATGCTGCCAATATCTCTTTTTCAGTTGGAGTATAATGGGCCTCAGATCCTCTGTATCCCTGACTCCAAAACCCTAGGGACTGACCTTGAGTCTCCCCTGGTGCT
>VYZM01006520.1:276450-289039 GCA_013398915.1 Dromas ardeola | reverse complement strand
ACAAAGATTTGCAGTCAAAGCCTTCATTTTCACAAAGATATATTGTCAAAGGGCCATTTTCTGTAAAGTACAACTCTCATCTGTTATAAGCACGCATCTTTTTCCTGGTACAACATACCTATTTTTCCCTTCCTTTTATACAGGAGGATTTGGAGGAAATATGTAATTATTCTGTTGGGCCAGTGAGCATCTCCCCCTGGAAAAATTAATCTTACGTAAAAAGAAAGAGTCTCAGTCTGAAGTACCAAATATCTTGTGGTAAGTATGCTTCCCTCAGGTTTGGTTTGAAAACGTTAATTTAACTAGTACTCAAAATCAGCTTGCAGCATTTGCAAAGAGTTTCATAATTGCATACATGCCTCTGGCCATGTTCAGGCCCTGTTGTAAGAAGAGTCCCTGCATCTGTTAAAGGGCATCAAAGGATTTAGTTCTCAATAACAACGGCTTGCCTTACTGGGAATCCGCACAGGGGTGGGAATATCTGCTTTGTCCACAGTGGGGTAATGGACATATGTCCCGCTTTTCCATGACACTCTCCAAAAGCAACCTGGCTGCCATTGCTGAGATAAGACTTGGCTGCCTATCATCCTTCTGCATATCCTAGTTTCCTTTTCTCACTACTCATTCGCTGGAGTTGGCTGCCAAAGTCAACATCAAAGTCAACTCTTCCCTCTTCTCAAGTCAATAAAAACAAATTATGCACGAAACTATTTTGGTAAGAACTTTCGCTTTGGTTAGAATTAGCTCATCTCTGTACTGGGGAATGCTGAAACAATGATTTCACGAACATAACTTCTTCAAGCACTCTGGTTTTGTCTTCCCGTATCTTCCCTAGACAGCAGGCAAAAAGCCCACTCTCCATCAAACAAAGACCACCTGGTTTAGGTAAAGTGACTCAGAGTAGACTGCAGCATTTTCCATGAGTTCTTAAAAGTGCAGCGGGGCTGACAGCAACTTGTTCGTCCTCCCCTGCTGAGCCATTCTCCCATATTTCTTATTTCTCTCACCTCCCACTAGCACAACCAGTTACATCCTTACCTGCCCTTTTGCTACTGCAAACCTTGCATGAATTTGCTATTTGATTTCTTCCAGCAGGAGCCCTGTGAAAGCTCAGATTGGCTTCCTGTCGAGGAGAGAATACCAGTCTATAAACACTAGGCTGGTGGAAATCAAATTTGCCGTTATGGTTCTTGAAATAGAGATTTTTTTTTCCTGTAGCATTAGCTCCTATGCAGGTTTGTCTTCCCAGCTGGGCTTACAGCACTGAGGATACTGATTGCTAAACACCTCCCAGTGAGCACATATTAGAATTCAGACATTTACAGTCATCCAAACCAATCTGTGGCAATCCAGTGACAAGACATTCTCACATTTACAGCCGAGCTATTAAACCTTCCTCCTTGTTGTCTGCAGCTAGCCAGCCCCAGGCACACATTCATGCCCTGACAAGGTTACAAGAGAGAACACAAGCTCACAAGAGAGAACACAAGCTCAAAAATGATGCTAAAATGTACTTATTTATTTTTACTCCCCAGCTATAATCATGGGGGCCTTCTGGTTATTCTTATATTAATTTGCAACTTCCTGAAATAATCGTGTTTCCAAATCCCTCTAGAAACTGCTATAATGAAAAACCCAGGTATCAAAACGGAGCCAGATGCAAACTAGCTCACAATCCACCCGGAAAGCTCCATCAAGAACCTCAGATATGACCACCACCATCACCCCCCCCCAAAAGAAAAAAATCACATGCAAATATTAAGCTTTAGATCTCAGCTTGCAATTAAAGCACTGAGCTTAGACTTACAAGACCTCCATTCTGTTCCTACTTCTGCTAGTGACCTTGGGCAAGTAATTTCATTTTTCTCTGCCTTAATTCTCTATCTTTAATGAAGGAATAACAGCTGCTTTTAACAGAAGGCATTGTAAGGGGGGAAAAAAGGGAAGCTAAATCAGTTGGTACTTAGGCTGGGCTCAAACACACTATTGAAAATTACAGCGGCATGCTGACAACTAGCTCCATACCTAAACGCCTGAGGAAAAAAATGCCACACACTGCCCTCATTTAAAACACAAAAACCTCACTACAAGTCCTTGCTGAACAGCACAGAAGTTACAGCTTTCAGGAAACCACTTCTTCAACTTTAAGCTTTCTGTACAGACAATGCATAAGAAAGTAAGGGAAAAAAAAGCAATGGGGAAAGGACAAATTCTCCCAAGAAATCTTCCACATTTAACTATAAAAAAGCAATCCATCATAAGCACCATCCCAAGAACAATAGTATCTGCAGCCTGAAGCTTATTATAGAGAGGCAGAATAAACTGCACAAGTATACAGCTCATAGTAAAAGTGTCATAACAAATACAGCAACCGTAGCGGAGGAGTTGAGAACGCCACAATGGAACCTCATGAAAACTAATGAAAAGAGAATACAGGCACAGACAGTCCTCTGTCCCAGAGGAGGTTCATCCCATGGTAATCCAACCGTCACAAACTGTGATGAAACACTAATATCATATGGTAGCAATAACAACACCTTCCCGCGGTCAACCTCAAAGCCAATTGTTAAATGCCAGTTTTGTTCAGGTAGGTCGATAGTATGTTAGCCTTTTGCCTGCGTTCGTGTCTGCCCAGAAGTACAAATGCGTGTATGTCAGCGCTTAGTGAACATCCACATGACTATACATGTCTATACCTACTGTCAGCAAGTGCTTGAAGACCAATGTACGTCTCTTGAGTATGTCAGTCAATGAACATACACATCAATGTCTGTCTGACACATATTTGTTTTAAAGTACAGCATACCCATTTGAGTAAGCATTTGTGCACAAGTTTAAAACTTTATCTTTGCATGTCTTGCTCCTGTGAAAACATGTCCCTAGGAGAATGTATGCATACATATGCACACCTGAGTGTGTATGCGACAGGCATACACAATACCTGCATATCTAAATCAGGACGTGTGTGCACATGAATGTGTCAAACAGCTTATGGGTCCTTTGACAAGTGATACTAGAGGGCTACTGCTGTAAGCCATCTCATGATTTGAAGTAATAAAGCAATCAGCCTTCGTACTAGGGAAGAGCCAAGAGTTTTAGAATGATTGCACCTTTATCTAACAAATTCCCTCTGATACCTCCTTTTCTTCTACTGCAAAATTAACACAGGCCTGGAGAGCTTATTAGCATGGGCTCTAAACTTCATCTGTAATGTGCTCACATCTCAATGTTGTAACAGGAAGCCAGAGAAATGCATGGAGGGTGAAGATCTATATGCAGAGAAGCTTCAGGCATTGATGAGTGAAGCTTGATTAAAAACCAAACAACCCTCCCCACCCACTCACCCCTTGGGAACTCTCATCTGTTAGGTACGGATGATTTTACGATCCATTTGGTAACAGCGATACCTCTTTACCTATCAAATATCACAAACGTGGTTTTAAAGTAAAGCCTGATATTAAGTGTCAGAGATGCAAAATCCACACACTCAAGTACACTGTGAAACCTGCACAGAACACAATACAGTAGGTTGGAACAATATATTCCCAATTCACAGTGGGAAACAGACAACTGATGCAATGCTTCGCTTCCGAAGTATAATGCATGTTCGTTGCTGCCCATATGAGCAGACAGGACATTCTCTATTCCTCCTCAGCACCGCAACAGTGCGATTTGCACCCAAATCTGGAAGAGCAGTTGTATATCCAGAGATGCTTTTAAGAGGTGCCTGAGAAAAACTGGCTCCTGACAGGAACCAGGTAACCGGTGGATAATGCACAAACCTACTTGCTAAACGCCACTTGAAAAATCACAGGCGGCATTATTGACTTTTACAGCTTGGATAATGTAGGTCACTGCATTAGTGCAACAAGAAAATGAATGTATGTTGGAGTGAAAGACAGAAGGGAAGTAATTACAAAATATAGATTAAATAAGCATCAGATAACAGGCATAATAATAAGAACAACTAGGGTGAAGATAGAGAAGAGACAATTTGTTAAATGGATTGTAGCAGGGTTCTAAGAAACTGCTGGTCTCAGATGCTAGGCTTTTTTTTCTCTTTCAATGCAAACTCAATAGAATAAAATATCCCTCCCGTTTTTGAAGCTGATATCCTACTTCTCATGGTATCAGCTTACAGCTTGCTCAGCCTAGAGGGCTATTAAGTCAGAACCTGTTTATATTAACACACAGTTCTTAACTCTTGCAGAAACAGGAAGCCATAAAGTCCCCAACAAGTAAGAAGGATCATAGTCCAATCCTGCAAAGCCCTGAATTCTGGCAAAGGCTTACTAAAAGCTTTGCATTCTCAGTGCTTCTACAGTTTAGCCCACGGAAGTTAAAAAGAACCACAGCCCATAACCAAAACACATTTGCTCTGCCCCAAACAAATGAACAACCCCAAAACAAAGGAAAAAATATAGGCATAGAGGACTAGATAAAGACGCACATATGGGTTTTTTTTCCCCCCCTCTATATTAAACAATTTCAGTCCAGCCTGGCTTAATAGTGCTCTGAACTTACCAGTAACAGATAGATGTTCAGTGAGCTCTAAAAGAAAGATTTGGAGGACTGTCTGTCCAGCAGTTAGGTGTTTTCACATCACATCAAATCACCATTGCAACTACCGCTCCTTTAGGGAGGGCATATGGCACCAAATAAACACAGAGGTCTAAACTTCTCTTTGCTAGAAAAGGATCTGTGCAAACCTACAGTGAGTGACACCCGAGATGACCAAGGGTAAAGAGGACAAGGCAGAAGGGATATGACACGGCTGCTGAATTCTACTCTATCAGTACCTTCTATCAATGTTTAAGTGACACTAACCTGCACTCCAGAAGAAACACACTTTTGTCCATTTCGACTCTTGGAAATTCACATCCGCTAGCTGATGTGCGGATGGCACCCAATGGCATTCTGATCCTCATTCTAATAAAGTCAGAGATGGAAGCTGGAAGAAAAGATTGAGAGAGTCACTAAAAACTTTATGGAAGTGAAAGATGTATAGTTTTCATATTGAAGAAGAACAAAATCCATCAGCTCAGTACCCCTTACACAGCTGCCTCTGAACCTAACTTTATGAGACCAAAGGAAGTTGCACAGCAGCCACATATAAACCTCTAGAAGCAGGAATACAGAATGAGCCTCACGGGTACATCGATGTCCCTTAGAATGACACAGAACATCATTATACATAGCAACACAGAAGACTACCAGCCAGCTCCTCTTCATCCCACAAGTGCGGAAAAGACACTGCTGGTCTCAGACGCTAGGCTTTTCTTTTTTCTCTTTCATTGCAAACTCAACAGAATAAAGTATCCCAAGAAAGAGACAAGAAAAAAGGGGACACTAAAAAGGGCTCTACAGAAGCATGCTGAGTAAGAAACCTTTGGTCTTTTTGAATGTAGAAGCTACAACTATCCCATTCATTGCTGCACTGTAGCACAAAATGTCCTTACCCCATAAGAACTGTTGCGTTTCAATGTTTTTCTCCCTTAAGAAAATTAAAATTTAACATGGGCTTGTCCTCTGCATTTGGTCGTGTTCTAGGACCGCTTAACACATAAACACAGCACAGGGAGGGTCTAAGCAGCAGGCCTCACTTTTGCACGTGCACTGCCTAAGAGTGGGAATGGGAAAGAAATGCATCTCCTAAGACCGGATTCTTGTCTTTCACCACAATGAGGGGTAGCATTGCCTCATCTTGTGATTTGCAACACAGGCCCTAATATATGTTCTCCTGAAGCATTACTTCTGCTGTACGCAGCTCGTAGCCTGTGGCTGCATTGGATCATCCTTGTCCTCTGTTGCTCTGTTCATTAATCAATGGCTCCTCTGAATGCGAATGAGTTCTGAAAGGAGCCAGGTGAAAGGAATGGCAATTTGCTCACAGCTTGATAATTACACATTTTTCAAAATAAATTAAAGCCAGAGCTAACAGCAGCACACTGTTTTCAGAAGTCCTCCTTACACAGAGAAATTAATTGGAAAGTACATTGATTGGAGGGGCTGCTGAATTCCAGCATAGAATTTATTTCCCCATTGTTCCACAGCAGCTCCCAAAACACTTACCAAACAGAACCTCTCACCTCTGCTCAAACCAAGAGGGAGATAAAAGGAAGCATAAATAACCTCTACTCATTTGAAACCATCTTTGGAGAAACCTCGTTTCCTCACAGAATAAAGCAGCATTTGGGAGGGATAGGTATGGAATCACAGATCACAGCCTTCAGTGGATCTTTGCTTTTGGGTTACCCAAGGCATCTGTCCTGGTGTGAGGTAAAACAGAACCAATTTTCTGATTTGTAATTTTACTTTTTAGCTGGGCCTCTTCTAA
This sequence comes from Dromas ardeola, assembly GCA_013398915.1. Lineage (NCBI taxonomy): Eukaryota > Metazoa > Chordata > Aves > Charadriiformes > Dromadidae > Dromas > Dromas ardeola. Next base: position 282,702 of record VYZM01006520.1, on the reverse strand, counting down.
CTGACTAAAGTCTGAAGTTACCAGCATATTGTTCAGAAACTGTTCACTCTCAGAGTGATAAGACCTGATTATACCAAGGAATGGTATGCACAGAGGCTCTTGCTTATACTTATTGCTATAACCACCAAGGTCAGCTAACTTCGCTATTTGCCCCGTTAGAGGGTCAGAAGCGGAGAAGTGTAGAGCTGGATACGGTTTTGTATATATTGTATACTTTTTCTTATTTTCTTATTATTCCTTATTTATTATTATTTTCATTAAAGTAGTTTAGTTCTTTTTCTAAACTCGTAAATCTCCTTATCTCTTCCTCTCCTCTCTGAGGGGGGGGAGGGCCATCTGTCATTCTGATTGGCCAATCCAGCCAAAACCACAACAGCATCAAAGCTCCAAGCTCAGTTAAAACAAGGCATATGGCAATGAGCGGTTTTACAATAAAAACGCTTCAAAATAGCTCTTTCATCCCGAGACACACAAATTAGGGGCTTGGGTGAACAACCAGCAGATAAACACCGTGTGGACAAATTATCTATGTTCTTTGTGTCTTAATGAAGACATTTCACAAACAAGCAAAAGAGAAACTCACTCACTCCAGAACTACAGCCTCTTGGTTACTCGCTGTGGAAAGCTATCTAAACTCCAGTCCAAACACTTTGGCAAGTTGCCACTCCATCTGAGGTATGGGAAAGTGGTAACCTCAGAGATCCCTCGGTCACAAGATACCACAGAGCACACTGCAAGGACTCCAGTTTAGAAGAGAATCCTTTCCCCAGAGTATGCTAAGCGTACTAACTGACAGCAAGGTTAGGGCAGTCTTCCGAGCTATTACTACAGTAGATTAACAGAAGATAGTTGTCTCCTTGTAGAACAAATCTTGTGTTGTTGTTTTGTTATGCTTATTCTTTTCTTTTTGTACAACCCTGTTTGCCTTACCAGCTTGCACCTGTTTCAAGGGGCAGCTCTGCCTAATAAAGTGGGTTTGTGTAATCAAATATTTTAGGAGATGAGATCAGTTTTAATTTGTTGTTCTCGCAATTCCTCCCCCACTTTTCATAAGTTGCACCCGGCACAGCAGGGATTTATCTTAACCAGGGCGTTCCAGATCTAATGCTGGCACAGTCAGGCAATTATTGCAAATAAGTAAAAGATGGAATCCACAAGAGAATTACACCTGCTTGGATCCACTTCGAAATATTTGTTTCACTACACAAAAAATAAGGTGGCAAGGAGACAACTGCTGCTTTCTTCCTAAGAGCAAGGCACTGGAATGCTCAGAAAAGACCAAGAAAACACTCCCATTCCAACTTGTTTAGATATATGACCCCTTCAGCAATATCAATTGCTGCCAAAAGCATGAGCTCAGGGTTTATAATCCAGTTGTACTGTAACATCCGAAACAAAGAAGACTAAAACTTGATCTCATTCTTAGAGTTGCTCAAATTTTCTTATCTGAAACTCTTGGTTTGCCCCATTAGGAAGTGACAGCTTCAAGCACAGTTTCCATGGAGTCTGCATGCCACTGCAGCTGAGGTTTTGATTTATATCTTTTACATCTATCTTTAAATGTCATCTTTCCACACATCACTGTAGTATTTGAGTATTTGTAAAAAAAATGGAAATCCGAGGAATGGCAGCTAGCCTTCCCTTTATTCAACACCAGGGTGAAATGGATTGTATTCTGTCCCAGCTAAAATTGCCTCTCTCTTGGCTAAGCTAAGAGACATTTGTATGAATTATTCCCAAGATCCTTGTGATCCATGTTCAGGAAAGAGCGGTATGAATTGGCAAGATGGGAACAGCTGGAGCCCACTTCTCATTGCCTAAGCAAGACATCTTCATAATAAAAATTAAAATAAAACCTCATCATCAGCCAAAAACAGAAGCCACATTCTGAAGCATTATCTGTATTAACCCTTCCTAGTAACCTTACGAACAAGCAACGTGCTGTTTTTACACAGAATGGTTTGCGTTGGGTTGGCAGGGACCTTACAGATCATCTTTAAGAAGGCAGAAAGGCACTAGGGTAGTTGGCTGGAATACAGACTGCAGTGGCGACAGACCAGGGTGCTTTTCTGGTCAGTTGTACGCCTTTCCTCTGCTATGTGTGAAACTGCTGTGTGCTGCATGGAAAAGAGCTACAGAGCAATACGGTAGGGATCGTAAAAGGCGGGTTTCAGAGAGCTTTTATAGCCCTCTAAATGACACCTACATTTCAGCCAAAGCATAGTTTTAACCACGCACCTCACCTACATCAGTTATTCATATCAAGGCTATGCACACTTCAGGAGTAAAATACTACTGAACTCAATGACAGTTTGATGATTTATGTTGCAGGAACTGTCTTCAACTCTGAACTGGTTCACTGCTGCACATACAGTCCCCTGCATTACTGACAGATGAGAGACTGCATTACAGTCTCTCATCTGCAGCAGAACATATAAATTCCCTACAGACCCCTACACCCTTCATCAGTAGTCCCTCGACACAACATCATTAATTCCTTATCAATTCACCAGTTCAACACCATTCATCAATTCTTATGTTAATGAGAAAGCTTCTCCTCAGTGTCACAGTGCCCAGCAAAATGACAGATCTAATGGATCAGAGATACCTCAGCTATCACAGAGCTTGCACATTTCAAAGTACTTTCGAGGAAAAAAAAAAAAGCCAAACAAGATGCCCAAAGAAATACTGAGGGGAAAAAAAGAAACACAAGCATAGTGCAGGTTGCATATTAATGTTGATAATATGAACTTCAAGCTGCTTAACATCCATTGAACCTCACAGGTGATTTTTTTTTTTTAAAAAGCTTCCAATTTCAACAAAGTTACAAAGTTTTTTTTAATTCTTATTTTTACATTTGCACTGCCTCCATTTTTTCAAGGGATCAACTGAGGACACATGGAAAAACCTTTCTTTCTTTGTCTTCCCCCGCACCAGACAAACTGTATCAATTGGTATGCGGGGTATGAGCCAGCCTGTAGGACTTTCTATTCATTCCCCGATTAACTTGTTTCGGTTGTGCCAACCTGGATTTTGCTGCTGAAGCCATGTAGAAAACTGTGCTAAGGGACTATATGTTTCAGAAAGGAAAGGCATAGACCTCACATCTTCCAAAACTACAGGGAAACACATAAGTAGCATTTACCTGTAACTTCAAGACATACTAACTTTTTATTTATGGATCTGAAGCACGAGTCATATATCCAAAATATATGCTTCCATTTTGCAAGTAGCTGAATCCTTTAAGGCAACTTGTAAGATTTACACTTGCTATATTTAATAGGGCTATTAAACACGTGGACAAAGTGGACTTGGTGATTGGCAGTAACAGACTTTTTCATTCCTCACCCCTTTGCAATTCCCTTGAGTGGGCTGAACTTACCTACAGCAACCTTTCATTTGCACTGATCTGGAACAGCACCGCTGGTGCTTTTCAAGCTTTGCAGAAATACAGCCACTGGGTGGAATAGCACTAGTGTCAGCCAAATACTCCAGCCATTAAAGTGAATGGAAAGGCACCCCCTGCCTTTGGTGAGTGCTGCACTACTATTCTAAGTATATCAGCCCTTCAAAACAACTGATCATGTGAATGGATGCAGCTGCAAAGCACAGCAAGAGCAAAAGGGTCAGTGTGTCTGAGCCACATCTCTGCAAAAGTGCCATGAAAAGTGCCAGCAGAGGCTTGTCCCCGGTGCCTGGGAGGCCTGCCCAGTGCCATGCCACGGGAGAGCCCTACAGGCTTGCGGCTCCCTGGCAGACCTCTGCAGGTCTTGCTTCATTAACTCCTCAGGGCTGCTGCACTGCAGAGACAGGGAGAGTATCAATGATTCTTTTTCGAAAAATTCATTTAAACAGCAGAGCTGGGTGGGACTGGGGAGGCAGCAGCCAATTAAGAAACCATCAAACTTCTCTTAAAAACCTCCCTCAATAATGTTCCCCCCTCCTGCCTCCAGCCAACATGGTAATTGTGTCTAATTTCTAAATTTTCATGCAGTTGCTGCATTTGCCTCCCCTTAATGAGATGTAAATGTGTTGCCAGTTTGTGGATTTGTTTAATTGCAGGGTAGCTAAACTGTGATTGGCCAGAAGGTTCATTTTTAAATTTATTTATTTAGCATACATGCAAAGCATTTTTAAGATTCTTTACTCCAGCTAAAAGAGGGAGAGGAACATATTCTATTTTCCTGTTATGTTCAGGGTTCTGTCACAAAGAAACCATCTGGTTTTCCAAGTGTTGGCTAGTGAACTTAAAGGACTTCTGCCACATTCCAAGCGTTTGAAGTAACTCTGAATACCTCCTGTTTGATCCAGGTTCCTAAGCTGGACTCTGATGCTCAAGGATCTTTGGTTCTCAATGGGCACATGAAATACACTCAAAGCATTTTAAGTTTCTTTGCTACACAACAATACTTCTTCACTGGGCTTTTTCTCATCTATCTCCCATAAAGGCATTTAAAAGAAAGGACAGAAGACTCAGGTCCTAAACTGGGTAAGAGCAGAGCTATCATTACCTAGTCTAACTCCAAATCAGATCCATTAAAGCTTGAAGAAAATGCTAACTGAGTTTAGTACCTTTAACTTATGGCCACTTCAGAATTTGCTCAAATATAGGAGAGCAGTAAGTAGTCTCCTAAATCTCAACAAAACTTTGAAGTGTAGGTAAAACCCTAATTTGCCCTGCAGAACCTTTACTACCAAGGATGATAATCTAGAAAAGGCTTGGTTTGATTTGCAGATCTCAAAACACCTGGAAGTGAGAAAATAATCTCCTACAAACAGCATCCACCTGGTATCAATGATGTAAGCAAAACCACAGGCACATTTCTCCAGAGGCAACTTTCAAGTCAGACCCATACAGTAAAAGGCCAAAGTTCTGGTTTTGCTACTTTGTAACCCAGAGATCAATTCTTCCACTCTGATGCTACTTAATAACAATTAGTCTGCTGAGAAACTATAGCTTTTTCAATACTAAGACCACTGTATAAGTAATATATTAATTTCCAGAATTTCTTTAACATTCTGGTTTCGATCAGTTTTATAGCACCTAATGCTGCTTTTACCACTTACCTTCATGTAATGACTCACCCATATAATTCATTGAGACTTGCACACATAAGTTTCCCCTCAGCCTCCCAGTAAAATTGTAAAGCAGCAATATTTACCTTTGCCTTAGACACCTTAGCACCTAGCAAAACAGATTCCAATTATCACCATCTATAAGCCCCAACATCCAGTCTCAAGAAGTTAAGGGTCCCTTTCCCATTCTGATGTCCTACAGGAATACCTGAGGGTACATCTTGCCTCTAAAGTACTACTCCTACAAAAGCAGTAGAACTATGCAGACCTATATGTTTCTTCTTGGGCTAGAAAGCACAAACAATGACCCTGGACCAGAAACACTTACCACACTCAGGAAAGGTTCATTTCCTGACGAATCTGTCTAGGAGGCACCGCAAACATCTAATTGATAGTGAAAGATAACGCTGCGTAAGTGGTGAGCATCTCGCTCTACAAGTCACTTCTGTGTATCCTAGAGAAAAGAATGGAAGTTGATTTCAGCTCCATCTGCCTCTTATTCCACCATAAACAGATAGCTACAAAGGTAATCAGCATGTCCCAGGGCCAAGGGCATCACTTCTCTCAGCCATTGTCAGTAACGGCCAATAACACAAGCCGGCAAAGTAAAGGGAAGTGACAGCAGGGAAATAATTTAGCCTTTAACCGACACGTTATCCAGTTAAAAGCCATTTACCTTCTGCTGCTCGGTGTGTCATCGCTCATTTTAGTTTTGAAGTGACATCTCCCCAAGTGCCATTAATATGCCAGCAGTGAGAGGGAATTTATAGAGTATGCACCCTGGAGAATTATAGCCTGGGTGGCTGTGGTGAAGAAAAGTACTTTGTGGACTCTTTGTTTATCCTTACAGCTCCCACTCCATCCAATTCAGAGCATCCAGAAGGGGAAGTATCGGGCAAGTCCATTGTCATCGCCTTCTCCCTGCAGCACAGTATGACCTGATAATGTATTTCAGCAGCAATTATTGTCTAGGCACATCCTCTAGCATTCAACAAAATGCAGCATTTAAATTCCTCTCTCTGGAAGAACAAGGGGTCTCCTCCACAACACTGGCAGGCCAACAGTACTGAGAGGACCATGGTAACAACTTACCAGCAAATTTAACTGTCGTGGGTAAAGCACAAAGAACGATAGTGTAAAACTGAGGGGAATTTTGTGTGTGTGTGTGTGGGGGGG
>VYZM01006520.1:219293-274843 GCA_013398915.1 Dromas ardeola | reverse complement strand
CTGAGGTGGGACACGGAGGCCTGAGGTGGGACACGGGGCTCTGAGGTGGGACACGGGGGCCTGAGGTGGGACACGGGGGCCTGAGGTGGGACACGGGGCTCTGAGGTGGGACACGGAGGCCTGAGGTGGGACGTGGAGGCTTGGGGTGGAGGAGGTCTGAGGTGGGTACGCACCTAACCTGCGGCCTCCAATGATCTATGATCATGTGATCATATGATCTATCTCCTATGGTCAAAGACCTGCAGCCTTTGGTAGCTGTGGTGCTAGAGGAGATGTGACAATCAATTTCGGGAAATACTACCACTTATTAAGTTGCTGGGCACCGTCCAATGATGCTGTTTAATATATACAAGCCTGTGACCAGAAGGGCTTGAGGCAAAAATTTACTGCTTCTGCTTCAGGGGTGTTTGCAGCAATGTGACTGAGCGAGGTTTGTTGTTTCTCACTCCTACGGAGCAAAATCCCAGTCTTCAGCTCATTGGTTTTGTGAATAAATTGTCTGATGCCGTGTGAAATGCGTAGATGGAGGAGGATTGTCTGCATGAGTGACCAGAAAACAGCTTGTGTGCAAGGCGAACTTGTGCAAGGATTGTCCTGTTAGGCGGTTGTTGGTATACGGTTTTTAAAGACTATATGATAGAAGGAGAGCCTCATGAACTTACGTAAGTGCACTGCACAAGAAAACATTGTGAAAACCTGGAAAATGCTGGTTGGCATTCACTGGATATTTTGATGCCTTGTGCTGGTATAGGGTTGGCAGCCCCAGAAACATGAGGGAGCCAGGAAAGAGGTGTAGAGGGTGACTCCATTAGCAAGGTGTGAGGGGATGTAGCAACAAATGCGAACCAAATACGATGCTGGTGCGAAGGTGTGGGCCGAGCGGGCAGAGCTCTGAAAGGACTTCACAGCCAACAGGCTACTTGCAGGCAACAATTGTAGTACGTGGGCAAAGCTTTGTGGAATAACCATGCTGTGGCAGGACATGATTCAGAGGCACTGGCACAGCTGTATAGGGATTTTTAACCTTTCATACTACTGAACTATAATCATGTTGAATTGTATGGTTGGAGTTTACTCTGCTCCTGCCTTTGTGAGCTCTGCAAATTTGTTAGTTCCTTAATTTTCACACCCACTAAGAAAGATTTAAAATACTTATGTTTTTAGCAAGGGAATAAGGAAGCGGGTGTATAATGGCATTGATGGCTTGGCTTACTGTACCCAGCACTGTACTTTCATCATTTCTTGCACAGTTATTACCTTTGGCTTTTAATATGTTATTATATAAATATTCATCATATACAAAAGCACACCAACCCAGAACAATGGAAATCAGCATCTCCTGGAGGAGGGATGGAGGTAGGGTGCCACACTATCTTGGGATTTCCTTGAATATTTGCATTTAATTCCTGAGATTTGTAAAGCAACTGAATAGCTCCAGACACAGGGTGGTACAGGAGCAGAATCTGTTTTTCTGCTAGTTGTTATTCCAGCAGGGCAAAGATCTGAATAAATGAGCGCTTGAGAAATGTCGGACCTAAGGAGGCTTGCCCCACTGAGAGATGCTGACCCGACACTTTTTAAGTAATGTAACTGCATGTTTCCAAGGGCGCAGGGGATAACTGTTCAGCAGGGGAGGATGCTGCTGGGAAGGATTGTCCTGTTTTGCCCCTTTTGTTCTCCTTTCCTTTCCTTTCAATAGTGCCTCCTCCTGTGATCCATCACACAGGGTTAGGCAAATTGTGATCCTTAATGCAAGCACGTGGAACAGCTTTTCTGGCTTCTGCTCTCTATGATCTCTTGTCTTGCAGTAATAGAGTCCGGCTGGCATTGTGACCTTGTGTGGAGCATTTGGCAACTTTTCTGCTGTTGATCGTTTGTGGATAAATTGCTCTTCTTGTTTTGGCAGAGGCAGTAGTTTTGGAGGAATGCAATGGCATTTGTGAAAGTTGCTCACTGGTATTCGGACCAAATGATGAAAACATATAGCCCCTTCCCTTGGAGCTCTGGCAGCATACCCAGACCCACCATTGAAATTCCTACTGCTGCTTTGGAGACTGTCAGCAGCTGCAAGGATATACCACATTTGTGAGTTATTGCATTTGTTCCCATCTTGCATCTACTACAAACATCTGTACCAGAATCCAGATCAAAAATGCTAAACTTTAATTCAGTTCAGGGACCGCTGAGTGAACCACAGCCTCGACCACCAGAAGAACTTCCGCTATTTAACTTACTGAATCTAAATTCTGAACAGGAACTTTTCCAGTGTCTCACTCTGGTGCTCCTTCACAGTATATCTCCGCAGCAGCTGGACAGAGAAACTGTCCTGAACCCCTTTACCCTTTCGTCTTCCAAGGAAAAGTTGTACTGGAATCAAGTTTGCATTAATCTGAACACGCAGTGCCTAGGACTCTCTTGGGTCCTTGTTCTCTGTTGAACCCATTTTTATTCATCCATCAAAAAGTAATAATTCTCCCTTTTGCATTGCTCTCTGCCTGGATTTTTCATTTTTTCATTATCTTTTAAAACACTGAGGAACCCCATCCCCTTCTGCTTAAGCCACAAGATGATAAAGTTGTTTTTCCCTCCAGCCCTCTTCAACGCATCATTTAGCAGACCTCCTCTAACGTGTTCTGAAAAGCCTCTCTTATCCCAGGTAGAGGGCGGGGAGGAGGACCTGTAGGCTGGTGGGACTATGGAGTTGAAATCCATCTAGGTTTAAATAGCTCAAGGTCAGCTCAGGATGGAAAGGACAACAGCAGATTTCTGGAGACTTCATTCAATGAATTGTTGATTGGAAAAGCTCTTTCAGATCCCTGTGGAGCAGAATCTGGAAGAAATGTGTTTTCCGAAAGGAGGACAGCGGGTTAGTTGTTAATGATTTCAATAAAGCAAGAGAAGGCACATTAGGAGGTTGGCCATAAGGGTAAAAAAGGAGGCTGGTGTATTGCTCATTAGTGGTTTGCTAAAATTAACTCCATTACTGTGTTTGCTTTCATTGCAAACCTTCCATTTAATTGCAATTACCACTGAACTGCAAAGAAGGGACCCTGCTTCGTGCTACAGGTCGTCAGTATCAGAAGAGAACCCAGAGCTGAGATGTGTGAACTGCTGTTTTAGGAGCTGTCTCGGTGGTATAGTTGAGCCTGTTCAGCCTGGTTTTGCTACACCGATAACTTGGGAGGAACGTGGGGATTTACTGTTGATCCTTTCCAAAGGTATCACATGTATTATTTCACAAGTATGCGCAGGAAGTTTGAAATAAAATAAAAAATAAAAATAAGAAAAAAAGAGGACCTGATCCAAACGGTGGTGAAATCTGTGCCAGCCGCGTTATAGTTTTTTTTCAGCCATGGATTAAGCCCAAACCCCTACAAATTTAGTTTCTGTAAGAAGAAAGTGGAGTTTTTTTACCTTTTCCCTCTCTGTATTCTTGCATTTCCTTTGATGTTCCTTTTCTCTTTTACGAGCTATTGATTCTCATCTTGACTTTTATTTACTGCCAGTTCTCTCATTATGTCAGGAATCCTATACTGAAATGCTGTTCTGTTTTCTGCACACACCACCTTGTTCCCTGCATTCACAACCTTTAAATAAAGAAAAGGCTTTGCTGTTCTCTCTGAAGGTGGCTGCCAGTTGGCTCGTTAGTGTTTGAGTTTATAATGCAGATTGAAAAAAGGGAATAGCTGGAACGCTCTTCCAGCACTGGGAGTTATTTTGCTTTCATCATACAGATATCCAGTCCATTCAGAAAATGATGACAGGGACAGTTTTTACTAAAGAGACTAGGATATGTTGGACAGCTTATTTCTTTCCAGTGAAATCCATGAGGATTTCAGGAGTCTGTCCACAGTGTGAAGACAGGGAGAGAGTTAGACCCCTGTTCTTAAGGGCTTCTCTGAAAACTCCAAGGAGATCTGCTGCTTATTTCAGCAACTTCAGAAGAAATTACACATGTGTAGGTTTGCACTTGCGGCTTCCTGATGTGAGGTTACTGTGAGCCTGCCATTCCCTTCAGCCTCCAGTTTGTACTCCTTCGCCGGTCACAGGTTAGTGTAGGTTCATGTGGTGGAGGTTTTTTGTGGAAACAGAAGCCAATTTGGGAAGGGAAGGCTGCAAGTGTCAAAGTGAATGGAAGGAGAGAAAAGGAAAAAGAGATGATAACAACTCTTTGATGGAAGTAGGTCAGTCTTTAATGCTATGGCCTGTCTCTTTGGGCTCCTTAGGAACAGTTATAGCTGCAGTTTGAAATGGAGATTGCGCTACGAACTGAAAGCAGATGTTCTCTGAATGCAGTTAGCTACTAGCAATAAAATGCTAAGTGTTTGGAAAATGCAGTAATTCAGTCATGTGATTTTTATTTCTGTACTTTGGTCACTGACCCTACAATGGCACTGAAAAATGGCAGCAGATTGTATTTAGGAAGAAAATGGAAGATGGCTGTCAAAAAAGTAAATAAAATGAAGTGGTTAAGCCCATTTTAATTAAAACTCAGGGTGAAGTAATAATCTCATTCTTGTAGATGGTTCCAAAGCTCTGCTTCCCACTTTATTTTAATGTTTTGTGTCTATGGGTCTGATGCAGATAAAGTTAATTCATTGAGTGATACAAATATGAAGCTACGTCTAGTAATATGCTATGTAATCAGCAGAACTGGCTGCCAGGATTATGCTGCTGCTCTCACCAATTAGTGCTAACATTTGGGGTAGTCATAAATATAACATGAATTGTGGGGTTTTGATTACCTGAATGTACAGGAATGTGCTCAGGTAGTGTGAAGCTGGGAGAGCATTAGAAATGCCTTGCCAGATCTCTGCCACAGGTTCAGGAGGAGCATCGATCAATTGATATAGCTCAGTAGGTAAAAAAACTGAAGAACGGGAGAGGAGTGCATGACCATAAGTGAGTCTTCCTTCTCTGCTTCGCCAGAGGCAGAAATATCAGAGTAAAAATACTCTGCTTTTAGCTCTAACCTTGTCAAACCATAGCTACCCATTTTCGATCTTGAAAGCTCATCTCGCTTGTGCCCTGATAACACTGAGTGTTTTCTCCCTGTGCTCCTAGGGCTCTGCAAATGAGCCATAAATGAGGTTCCACACTAGAGCATTGTTTGTGGCAAGTGGGTATTGGGTGTGTGGGAGAGGTACGGCCAGGAATCAGTGCTGCCTTGGTCGACAGTGAGCTGCCCCTGGAGAGGGGCACTGGAGCTTGCTGTGCAGCTTTTTTCTAACTGTGCAACAGGTTTGCCTCGCTGTGCATTGGTTTCCCTAGCAAAAAAAGTAATAAATGGAGCTGTGTAAATAATCAGTGTTTATATTCAGCAACGTGCTGAAAAGCAGAAAGCACACTTTTGGGGAAAGAAGCATTTGTTACTTTCCCACAGGGTGGAGGGAAAACGAAGAAGGAAATATGTGTTTCAGGTTGAATGAAACATTGATTTGTTTTGGAGGAAGAGGGAGGTAGGTTATCCATTCTATTACAATTTGGCATATTTTTAAAATAAAAGATCTTGGTGATGGAAAAAAAAAAGGGTTAGTTTAAAAAAGAAAAATGCCGAAAATATGTTTCAGTTTTTCTAATCTGTTTTATTTGGTTGAAAGAATTTCTAAATTTGTGTCACGCACATTAGTCCCTCTGCATATGTCTGTCAATAAAGTCTTTACGAGAACCACATCCCCTTGTCAAGTTAGAACGTTTTCTCCAGGGGGCGGTGGTTATTTAGTGCCAGCAGAGGCCATTTAGTTAATTTCTGTGTGTATACAACATGAAGAACCACTGAGGTTTCAGAGCAGACTCAGACAGAATCAAAAGATATAAACAATATCTGTCCCCACTGCGTTTGTCCCTGTGAGACCTGATAGTTGCTGGAGCTGACAATGGCTGTATCATTATTAATGCTGAAGAGGACTCTGTTATGTTGTTATGCAGGTCCAGATACCACTTATTTTTTGTGCTTTCTGGATGCTGCTCTTGAAGGACAAGTAGCTTTTGAAGCAGACCAAGGTTAGATCTGGTGACCTTTACTGATACTTTTTCCTTTTTTTTTTTTTTGCCCCCTCCTCCTCCTTTTTTTTGCATTGGTTCTGTGTTGGAGGCACATTGTGGGTTGAGCAAATCTCTGGGTAATTCTGTCTCAGCTGGGGAAGGATAAGCAAGTGGTCCACACGTGTCAGGAGCATGAGATTGACTGGGAGATACCACTGATCGGCTAAGACACTTGGAATTGTTTTCAGCAGCACTCAGACACACAGGGAGAGAGTGGGAAGAAAAGCACAGCCTGGGTTTAAGTGGGGATCTCAAGCAGGTAATAAAACGCAAGGGACCTGTATCAGAAGCAGATAAATGAGCTGTTAAATCCTGCGGTGGAGTAATCAGATTCAACTGCATTAAGTTCAGTTGCATCTCTGCATGTTTGCTTATTCGTATGGATGAGATGGAGCAGGGGGATGGGGAAGGCAGCAGACTGCAGGCAGGATGGATGCCAATACAGGAATATGGTGGAGCAATGTGTGTGTTCATGATTAGGTCTGGCAGTGCTGTGCACCAAGCCCAGCAGAGAGACAGGACATATAAGGTCCAATTATTGGCAAAACCAGTGGAGGAAGAATAAGGAGCTATGGGCTGTTGACCCTCACTGATGGGTAATGCTGACTGTTCACTTGGCAGCATCTTGAGTTGGAGGAGACTGCAGCATCACCAGGGCACGCTAGCGTTTTATGGCCTCCTAAACATGTGGGGAGCTGACACTGTCTTGCGATGCTCTGGGTAGAGAAAGAAAAATGAGCCAGTTAGGAGACAGTAAGAAGGACTCACAGCCAAGTTTGTAATTTGGAGCTTTCTGTAAATTTGGTACTACCTCATCTAACGGAAGGGGAGAGGATGAATTAAGTGGATGATTTAAAAGGAAAACCAAAAAAAGGTGTCATCTTTAATAACTGCAGATGAAAAGGGCGACAAAAGAGTGACCAGCAGCTTCTTAGCTGTTCATAACCTACAGCCAGGTGCTCTCTAGCCCAGCTTGACCAACAAACTGCTTATGCTTCTTGCTGCTAGTTTCCTGGTAGCTTTAGCTCTCTGAGTGTTACTGCAAATAAATATCTGCAGTCCAGAGCCAATTTAAAAAAAAATAACGCAATGACAAAGGTAGAATAGTGGAAAGGAGGGAATGGGTTCTGGCAAAGAGAAATGAAGTTCATGGTTCATTAGGCTGGTCTCCAGTGAGCTCTGAGCTCCGCTTTGTGAAGCACTGTAGAGGAAGGGGAAGAGAAAGCAAGCGGAGTGAAGCCTGTGCAGAGCAGAAAGGGATATGGGGAAGGATGAATATGCACGATGTGGGAGTGATAGAACAGAGGGTGAACATAGGGAGGCAAATGCAGCTGGGGGAGTTGTACAGGGTCAGCATGCAGACAATGAAGATAAACATTCAGGAAGAGTGTGATATGGAAAGTGAATATACAACTGTGATTTGTAAGAAAGCTTTGGGGGGGATGTTTCAATGCGTCTGTTGGGGCTGAGCCTGCATTGTTTCACTTTCAGATTGCAGCCAAGCCCAGCAGTAAGTAAAAGCTGGTGCCATCCTATGCCCCAGAGTGAAATGAGTCAGGAGGCGGTGCTCACGTCCTCCAGAAGATTAGTTCTGCTAGGCGTTGTGGGTTTCAGCTTCAGGGTTAAATAAGCTCAGTGCAGTCTATGTCACTATGGAGATGACTGCTGAAGGGCAGGATTGGGTCAGAGAGGCACTGGAGAGCAAAGAGCTACTGTGACAGGTCCTGGCTAAAAAGAGGCTCTAAGACTCAAGGCTGGCAGTTTCCATCTTTGTTGCTGGTTTAAACAAATACCTGTTGTGTGGGTGACCAGTCAGCCAGCAGGAAAATGGTTAGAAGAGAGCGGTGTGCTGTGCTGAAGGACAGTTATCTAAGCATCAGCAGAGGAACTAATCCAGCCCCTCTGATACCAACCGGCTTTGATGTGGTTCCGAAATCAGCTCTTGCTGGGTCTCTGAAGCAAGACATTGCTTCAGCAGTGGAAACTGCTGCTCCCTGCAGAAAATTAATAAGGAGACTTTGGATTTCGCCCTGCATCTGACCTAAGCAGCTAAATAGGTTACACCAAGTTTTAAGAATTGCCCCAGTTTTCCTTTTAATAGGCAATTTTTCTGCTTAATTTGCAGAACAAGCAAAAAGCTATTATGTAAAATTTATCAGCAGCAATTGACTCTCATTAGAGACTGGGAGCAGGAGGCTTTGTTGTAAGGGGGAAGGATCCTCCAAATTTTCATTTACCAGCCTTAGTTTCCCAGTGTTTATGCTGACCCATGCCCTGAACAAATTCAGACTCTGAGCCATCAACATTTCTATTCTCACAAGAGCTGTTCTCACCTTCTTTCGGTCTGGTTTTAGAAGCCCTTAAGCAGTCAGTAACCAGTTCTTTTGAAGCACGTGATCCAGGCTGAATGAAGTGCCTGGAAATTGCAGTGCTATTATTACAGTGTTTCAGCAGTGAATTTTGCCATGTTGAGCAAACTCATCTCCAGTAGAAATATTTTGTTCAAGAGCGTTGGAGTGCAGCTGTGTGCAGAGCTCCTTGCTGGGCGAACGCGTTGGGCATGAGATTGTGCCTATGGGACATGGGCAAGGTCAGCCTTTAAGTGCCACATGGATTCCATCAGCTTGGGTCTGGAAACCCATTCCCGTGTCTAACATCTTCTCCAGAAGTGGTATAGTTACTGATACCCGCAAGGCTGCCTTTTCTCACCACTTTTTTCTCCCAAGTCCTGCACTGGATATAGCAGACATAGGAAGAGCTGCTGTCCGTATTTCCTGGAGACCAGAACACAGCGTGATCTGAAATTGCTCATGTTTTCTTCATGCTGCAGCAGCGTCTTTTGGCTGCAGCTGAAGACAGCTGTGACTTGTCTTGTGTAGGGGGACAGGTAAACTGTAATATAGCTTCCTATGAGAGACATTAGGGAAGTGGAAATTATTACTGACATTGAAACATTCAGATGGGGATTTTTCCTTTCCTTTTCCCCCTACAGTAAATGTTAATTATACATGAAGGTTCATTACAGCAGAAGGGATTATAATTAATTTATATTTGAACTGTAATAGATTTCACTACAAACTGCATTTCATTGCAACAAAGTGTATTATGACTGTTGTTTGCTGCCAGCAATTTACATAAACCGACCACAAAGCACTGCATCCATTAATCAGGCATTAAGGACAGCAGCAGGCAGATAAAAGATAAAACTATGAAAAAAAATAAAGCAAGTCTGTTCAACTTGTGAACAGAGACCTTGCACTTGTTGCACAACCCAGGTAATCTAACCTGAGAAATGCAAAGAGGAGTGCATTGGACCACATGAATCTGTAAGGTAACATTTCGATCCAAATCTATGTCTGAACTTCCCTAGAAATGAGAATTTATCTGTGTGTCCTATCTCTCTTTAAACTGCAAAAAAATTAGAATCCATTTGAAAGAATAACCCATTGTTCTTCTCGGTGCCCTGAGTCACGCGGCAAAGCAGAATGAAGACAGTAGTGACCTTGAGGACAGGCAAGCAGGCTTTTATTCTTGACTGGATGGAAAATCATGTACTTTATGATGCCTCTCTTTCCTTTTCCAACGTTACCTACCTAGTTTTATGGATGGGAGTTTCTCCAAGGCAGGGATTATGCTTACAAAGGTAGGCTGGAGCAACTCCCAAAGCAGAGTCCCTCTCATAGTACAAGCATTAATCCAAACATACCAGACAGTATATTAAAAGCATAAGATGGCAAGCTGATAACTTTTAATTGGCGCTTCCTAATTTATTACCACTAGCACACTAACCTCACAGCTCTCCCTCCTTGTCATCTTTTTGTGATGCCTCAGTGATATCAAGTCTTGGAACCTTGGTTTCTTTGCCATCAGGCATATTCTGACACCTCACAGCCCTTCACTAGGGAGTGTATCAGACTCTGCTGATGCTATCTGTTGCACTGTATGCTGTCGCCTTCTGTCTCTGAACATAATATAACAAGCTTTCGTCCGCAGACAGGAGCTTCATCCCTGATGACCCAATCTCAGACTGCAGAAAAGGGCAAGACGACTTGTCAGGGACTTCAACAACAGCTCGACAGCTGTTGTAAACAGCCGAGAGGAAAGGTCAGAGCCAGCCCTCCTCTGCCACTGATGAATGTTTTCTCTCCTGCACTGCCAAGGTTGGGCCAAGCAATGTGAACTGCAGCAGAAAGGGCCAGAGGAGAGAGGAGTCGGGAACAAGCAACACAAATAATGTCAGTTTGCCCAACAAAGAAGATAATTTGGATTTTGTAACTGTGGCCAGACTTTGCAAAAGGCTGAGGCTGTCTCTCAAAACCATGAAAACTCTTTTCAGAGAAAGGATTGATGGCTGTTTCAATTAATGGCCAGGTCACTGATTATCCCCTTATCATTTATTTTTATGAAGTGCTTTGGGATTTGTTTTGTTGTTAGAATTCAGCGCTCTGCAGGATTCCCACTTCGTTTCCTGCTTATTTTGGAGGCATTACAGAACAGCTTTGCCTGGGAGACACAGGCCATGAATGTGGCTTCTGCCATCTTCTTGGGAGTTTGGTTGCCTTTTCAGGCATCCAGTGCCTGACTGGTAATAAGGAGTTTTACTGTCTGCCATTGCTGTGCCAATGTAGAGTAGTGCATATGTGCATGGTTGACCCTAGTGCAGTATGACTGGGGGTAGCACTTGGACTGTACTGGTAGCCTGGCATAAGAACCAGTATCAGGCTCTGGAGATGCAAGTCACCCTCACCTAGAGGAGCTCAGATGATTGAGGGAGTTACATGTCAGCACTTCTATCTTCCACAGAGGGCTATTAAAAGCCATGCTGATATTGCAGCTGGGGTCTGCGTATGCGGCACATCTGGATGTACTCAAGCTATCTTTATGCTAGAGAGCTTGGGCACCAGAAAATCAAAACTGTGGCAGCACAGACCTCAGTACGGTCAGCACAAGCCTGCCTGAGACCCTGGAAAATTAGCTGCTAGCTGAAGTGCTATTGGCCTTAGCTCCTGTGCTCTTCAGTCTACCTAGATTAAGCAAGCCTGTGTCTTTGTCTTATTGTGGCGGTGCTGAAGCACGCTCTACATTGGGGCATTCCTTGCCCAATTTGCATTTTCTTTGCTTTCTGGCTATTTCATGGCTATGATGAAGGCACTCATGGCCACTTCAGTGCTTGCTTCCAAGAGCTTCTTACACAATTCATACTGATACTCTCGCTGTAAAATTAACAGACTGTTTTATTACACAGGCTTTATTATTCATGAGGACCCATCCAAAGGCTAGGCGCTGTTTTAATCCCAGCAGAATGACACCTTGGCAGTAAAACAGTTTTGCTACTAAGATTTTGTTTGAGGTGTTTGCCAAGAAAGGAACAGAAGTCCTGAACAGGCTACTCCAGCATTTGACACAAGAAGGTGCAGGATAGGGTGTCCTAATTTTGGGGCAGCGCAGAGCAACAATGAGGCTAGTTCATTCCCAGGAGGTGCTGTAGGAAATAGAGAAATGGGGCTCTGGTGGCAGCATTGCAATGCCTACTGTATTGAGGAGAAGCCACTGCAGGGAGTGTTGTGACACTGCGTTTATTAAAGACCTGGCACTGTTTCCTCCCCATGCACCCCACAGTGTGAATCACGGTGTACTGAAAAATACCCACAGAAACAACTTTTCCTGTGCTGTCTGAATATGTACGTTGTTGCAAAATGAAAACTGATGTAGTCTGAGATGGGGGGTCGGAAATGGCTCCCAGAAATTCCTTCTGTCCTGCAGTGAGACAGAAGCGACAGTCCCACAATAGCAGGCTGAGTGGGGGCGAGTCATCTGCCCCCTTACTTGCCTCTGACTCAGCCTCTGAGATAAAAGACCATTGCCAGAAAGCACTCGGGGTGAAAATATTTCAGTTTGCTGCTGCTTTGCAGTTGCCAGTCTTGCTAATTTCTACTCTGATGTCACCAGCAGTGGCCCCATTAATGTTATTTATAGTGTTTGTGCCGTGGGCTTTGGTTGTGCTCAAGGCTCTGTTGCTGGTCTACAAGGAAGGGAAGAGCAGCTCGAACTTTCTCAGTGGCATGTCTTTCAGCCTGGAGTGTATTCCAGGTTCTTCATGTCACACCTGAGCCACCTGGGTCTACCCCATACTCCTGTCTGTACCTTGGCTCCAGCAAACTGAGCCACCCTGGGGCTTATTTTAGTTATTTAGAACTTAGTTTAAAAAATGTAGTAAGTCATGAGACCAAGCAAATCCGATAAAGACGCTTCAGGGGAAGGCAGTCTGTAAAGCCAGATGCAAATGCAGCCAACCATAAAACAAAAATATATTAGCACTGAGAGAGCAGGCAATTATTCTCCTATCAGAGTTGCAAAATTTTCAGTGTGTATGACTTCAGTGCTGCTTCAGGACAGCCGGGCATCCATTTTTGGCTGAAGATGAGTAGAGCCATGATTGCTTCGAAGCCCATGTCTTTCACTGCATGACACCCATGAGCTGCAATTAAGAAGCATTAAGAATGATGCATTTAAGAAGCACATGCCAGTCTATGTGAGAAGGACCTTTGGAGCTGCTAACCTGCAGCATTGAAAATCATGAGTCAGGCTTTTTATCTGATCCCGCTAATCCTAAAATTAAAAAAGGAAGATGAAGAAGCAGCCAGGGCTTTGGTATTTACCTGCAGAGGTTTAAATCTCCAGAGTTTGTGTTTGTAAGCTATTCTGCCTGAAAGCTGAACTTCTCAGCTAATCTAATGACTCTGGGAGCTAAGGCTTTTTAGAAAAAGCACCAGATATTGCCTACATCTGTAGGCACTGGAAACTCCGCAGACAAAAAGCATGTCCCAGAAGAGCTATTTCAGCACTTAAGCTGATCTCCAGTATGAAGTGTGCACTGGTGTCGGTGTACAGGGGAGAGACCCGGGCAGATAACGTGTCTACGGAACAGGCCTTTGTATCTTTAAGACATCCCATAAACCACATGGCCTGGAATCAGTCCCTGGGTGAAAAATTTTTTACAGCGAACTTGTGCCCTGTTCCTTATGCATTTCACATTTTTCTGCAATATTTCAGCTTGTAAGAAGCCACTCAATGTATTAATGATCAGGAAATAATAACGTTCTCAACCCAGGGCCAAGTATCCTCCGTCTCCCTGCCATCTGTAATAATAGTGCGTTTAATGGATGTGTGCGAGATGGTCTCTTAGGAACCCTCAGGGACGTGCAGAGCTACACCAAAAGCACAGTTGCTCAGCTGTTGCTGGAGAATTTAAGACACTTACCAATTTTTCAGTGTCGGTTTGGTGACTTTCCCAGTGACGTCAGTCTCTGTTACCTGCAGTTGTTTCCTGTCTGACCTGGGAGCTGATTTTCCCATTGGCACAAGGGTATCTTGTGCGTGTGCTGTGAGTCTCCTACAGTAAAGATTGATGGCAAGCAGCAAGAACCACATGGTTGCAGAGTCTCCCAGCAATTGCCATGCATGATGGAGGAGGCTGTCAATCAGCAGTCAGCAGCATCTGTGTTATGTTAAATCAAATAGACCAGAGTGGCTACCTATGCTTGTAAATTGCCACTGGGTATCAATTACAGTTTGCCAGATCGCTCACTAACAGCCTTGCTCCGTACTGACGTTATTGCATTGTCTGTGCTGCGTGCCTTTTGTGGATTTAAAGGCGATGTATGATATTGCCTCCCAACTCAAGAGAAATCCCATTTTGAGGGACACTTTTCAGCATGATTGGTCACAACCATTAGACCTAACACATGGCTTGTTCTGCCATCTAATTCATCTTTAGTTCTTCAAGAGACCGGCACTAAAGAAAGCACAATTACTGGACTTGATTTAGGAATCGCAGACTTAAAGCTGGTGGCCTTTGTTAAGTAGTATGAACATAATGGCCTCCACTAGGCATTAATCACTATGAGACTTTGAACACAGGAACTTGGGCTATTTTTCGCGCCCCTGTCAACTGTGAGCTATGTGTCTGTGGGCATGTCTTGTCTTTTCCCCGTGGTCTAAAAAGTCCCCCAGGTGAACAAAGCATGTAATAATACTGAAGTGCCTCTAAAGACTAGGTCGTTGTTGAATGAATTCTTCCTGCATTTTTTTTTGAGAGTTTTGGACGCCAACTGCTATTTTAGTGCAAAGTGGTATTGATTATCATCATGCATATATAATACAGTAAGTTCTTATTCATTTTCTTAGTGCATCTCTTCTCTGACATGATCCTTATTAGGTACCTCAGGGAGCAGGTTAGTAAAACTCTGTCTATTTACATTAAATACTAAGGGAAGCATTACCCTTAGTACAGTCCCACTCACTGTCCTAGCAAAACCCATCCGTTTGGCACAAGGCTCCAAGGCAGCGTTCCAGCACGTCTCCTGAATGTCAGGCTGGGATTCTGCAGTGATATATGTTTCCTTTCTTTTTCTTCTGCTGCATTTTGTAACTGCTAGTCTGACCTGGCATTGCTACCTATCATAGAGACAGACTGCTTTTTTTCTGAGTAATCTCACAGGACTTATTTTTATAGGTATATTGAAGATAATGATCCTGCTTCTGAATGGGAGATAAGAGTGAGACAGAGACAGAGCTGCTGGCTTTTAAATCGCATGAAAAGCTTCAGATACTACTGCGATGAGGACCATATATGAAGACAGAGTGGTGTCATCACCGGTAAGAGAGTGAGCAATGTAGCAACTTTGATATGAACAGTGACCTTCTCGGCATTAAGGCTATTGCATTATGTTGCAGGAATAAGGCTTAAGACCCAGACTCACAAAGGTGATAAAGTGATGCTGAATTCAGCAGCATTTGAGCATCTAAATACCTTTGTAGATATGGATATAGATGCCTTATTTAATCTGAATTAACATGACCGAAAAATGAAGCGCTAGCACAGTGGAACATGCTCTGTCTGCGGTTGTGCCTCCACTTTCCACTGTAACTGCCTTTTTGTATTATGGGTTGCACATGTTGCCAGTCTTGCCCCAGGCAAGGTTAATGAATTGCGTTTCCTGTGGTCTGCCTGGCTTCAGAGAGCCGTACCGTATCTTGTTGAAGGATCATCACTGGGAAACTATCGCATGGCAATCTGGAGCCATCGTCTTTGATTGTCTCAGTGGTTGGCCAAATGCCACGATCAACAGATTTCCTATACGGTGATGCCAGTGTGGCGGGTGGTGTCTCAGTCGCTTCTCAGCCCAACACATGGAAAAAGGCTGAGCAGAGCAGGGAAGCCAAAAATTGTCAGCTGGAAGCGGGGCAGCGCAGGAGAGAGGGCAAGCAGGATGCTGCCAAGCCTTAATACCTATAAAGCTCAGGGTCACAGGGGGAGACTATTACTGTAGATTTTCAGAGAGTGTATTTCCTCTTTCCTTTTGTTTCCGGTATTTCCTGGTTCCTATCTCCTGTAAGAACAAAGTTGGCAGAGCTCCCCTCTCCTCAACACACCACTGGTCAGATTGGGTCTGAAATCTGGAGTGAAGAAGCAACCGGAGCAATTTCACCAGCATTTGACTTACCTTATGCCAATTGAAGTGTGCAAAGGATTTGTTTTATGACTTTGCCATCCTTTCCCATACAGAGAGGGAGAAGCATTCTCATTTAATATTAATCATGCCTCCATGGATTCAGGCTACTTCTGACGGTGTATCAATTATTTAAACTTGTTTAAAAAATTTCCAGGATTAAAGAGATTAGTTTCTTGTTGATTTTGGTAATTCCTCCTGCTTTTGCATCTCCGAGGCTGAGTACAACGCAGCCACTGAGTTCCTATTTGCTCAGAGTTCACCCTATCCAGGGGCAAAATGGGAATTTTGTTTCCATTTGTAATTGCCGAGTTCGTGTCTGAGTGGTAAGCAGCTCCCACAAACTGGGTATTGGTAAATCAATTGAAGACCTTTTAGGTGGCATTGTTAGGTAAGCAATCACTTATACCATTATACAGGGAATATTAGTTGTATGTTTGTGTGTACTGTTAGGATCTTTCTGCAGAATTTTACGTTATGAAAGTAAATTTAAAAGAGACAACAACATTTGCAGTTTTCTTCTGTGATGGTTTGTATTTCTCACTTACGTTAAGTGACCAGTGCCTTCCAGCAGACAGTCGAGGTGACTCCACTGTGAGATCGAAGAACCTCATGTGCTGCTGTCACAAATTTAAACAATGCCTAAAGATCACCTGTTGTCTCCTGCATAGTGAGTCTTCGTTAGCTGTGGAAGGACAGCTCACATGCTCCAGCCTAACAGTTGAAATCAGGGCTGCAACTGGCACTTAAGAAAATCTAGAAAAAAGGATTAAAAAGAATAATCAAAGAGCTTTAAACATCAAAAAGCAAACAGGTCTATGAAAAATACATGAAAACAGACTAAAACCTCAATCCCAGCATTATCTGTCTCCCATCCGATCATTAATTCATGGTTTTTTGTTACCAGGGAAAGTGAACTCCATAAAAGGGTTCTTCGACTGGGTCTTCCCTGTGCTAAGCAAGACTGCCTGAACAGTCCTGCTCATCACTCTGTCAGAAAGGAATGTTTGTGGCTTCCTATGATATCCCATAAACATACCTTTGCCTTAATTAACTGGTCAGAGAATCTCGCGTAACTAAGGGAAGACCTGGTGATATTCATATCTTTAAAAAGTTTCTATAATTACAAATTAATCAGGAAAAACCCTTAGTGAGGTTTTCTCACCAAATATTCACTGCTAGAAGGAATCAGTCGGCCCATTATTTTTCTTCCCAACTGTTTCATGCTGCATGATAGACTTTATCAATCAGCCTCAGAAACCAATCTTCTCCCAGTCTCCAGCACAGTCATCATCAATCACATCTGTAAGCAATGGCGCTAGAGCCTCATCACAACCTTTCCTTTGCTAGCAAGCGTCACAGCTCAGAGAGAGAGGTGGAGATGTGCATTTCAAATATCGATCATTCTCTCCGGCAGTGAAAGGATGGTGGGAGGGGAGAAGAGAAGAGAGATCGTATGTGTTAAAATGTTTTATTTTTGCTGTCAGTGTCTCTGGCTAGAAACTGATAAGCTGCGGGAGCTGAGTGCACGGAAAGAGTCTGGCATGAATTGTGTGTAGGAGGAAGGTCAGGAAGGGAGGAAAACAAAATGTCTTGTTGTTACTACCATTATTTGTATTACAGCGGTACTACCAAGCTCTTAGAAGGCGCGTTCTGTCCACCTGCTGTGAACACTTTTATAAAGGTCAGGATCATTATCTTCGTTTTCCAAATGGAGAAACTGAGGAAGGTTTAACTTGCACAAGGCAAGCAGGCCCCAGACAGAGGCAAGAAAGGAGCTCAGTTTTCTCAAGATGTAGAACAGCGCTCTGCTCCCCCGCTTGCATTGCCTTCCCTTTGTAGAAGAGGGTGAATCTGAGATCGCTGTCTCGCTGGGCAGGGTATGGTACAAGCAATACAGGAAGAAAACAGATTTCCCAATGGTCCCTGCATTCTTTCAATTTCCTGAGCTCTCTCTATCATTGTAGGTCATCAGTTGTCATGTGGTTTTCCATCTCAAAGATTTATTTTGTGCTTTGTATACACACACAAGAAATGTGTTCCAGCTTCACATCATTGCAGTGTGAACCAGTGGGAACCCCAGAGAAGTGAGGTGCTGCTTCAAATGTATAAGATCAAGTAAAGAAGAAAAAAACCGAACAAATACAAAAATACTGATATATTTTGTGTGTATGTTTGACACCTTATTGATTTCACTTGAGTTGTTCTTAATTTACACAGAAGGTTAAAGTTTAGTCTCCTGGGTCTAGTTTTCCACCCATTCATACAAACTGTATGCCTGTAAATCACGTCTGTAATGCCTGCAAGGGAGACATAGAACACAGTGTGTTTCCTTCTTTCTTATGCCCTGTAACGCTGTTGATTCCCCTTCCAGCACTGAAGGAGTTTATTCACTTGAGGTTTCTTTAAGCCATTCTTAGATGCTGAGAATTTAATCTCTGAGTGTTTCTAGTTGTCTGGATTAACTACTTGAGGAAATCAGGCTAAGGCTGCACAGCCAGTTGAAGTGTGGCTCCTTGTCAGGTTTAAGGAGGCTGAGAATTGCGAAGCCCACGTTTACCATCTGCAGCATCACCATGCTGTGGTCTGCAACTGTCCCTGACCAGGCTGATGCAACCTGGTTGCATGGAGCTATAATGGATGTTGTGCTAGGATTTGAGTTTTGCTTCAGGAACTTTCTGGAGAATGAACGAAGCCTGCAGCTAACCAGCTGCTTGTATTTGCAAAGCATAAATGATAGGCAACTTGGAGCTGGAGTACAGGCTTTGGATGGTGATATAGAGCTATAGGCTTCTGTCTTTGTCCCTCTGAGTCACAGATGCTATGTCAGGTCAATATAAATGGTTTGCATGCATACCTCTGTATTTAAGTTACATGTATCACATGTGCCTTGAGCTGGAAATCCATCAAAAAGGGATTTATCAGGCTTTTCCAAACTAGTGCTTTGAGCAGTCCTATGTGCAATAAAAAAAGAAAGATATTTCAGAAGGCTTTTTTTTGCATTGGTCAATTGTTTGACACTTCTTATCCAACTGTTTGTTTCCTGCCTGTGTTAGTCTGGATTCCTGCTGATCTCAATTCTACAAAACCACAGCAAAGCCCATCCCTTCTGTCATTAGGCTTCTTAAGTACAAAGAATGTTTATTTTGTCCAAAATCAGCTGTGGAATTAGCAGCTAAGGTGCACAGGGTTCCCAGTTCCTGATTCCCCAGGTACCAGTGTACCATGCTCTTTGAATCACATCCCACTCCATCATCATCTAAGCTTTCTGTGGCACCAGAGAAAAGCGACATTAAGAATAAAGTGCCCAGGAAGGGGATGGATGGAGATACAATGGTAATTAAGCTGGCAAAGAAAGTTATGTGGAATCAAATCACCTCACGCTTCCATGCCTTTCTGTCCTTTAAAACAAATACTCTGGATGCAGGTTTACCCTAATTGGCTCTTCATTCTGGCAAGCCAAAGAGAGATCAGCGTCTTTTTCACTGCCTTTGTGTCCCTGCTTCCCGTCCTAACCTAGTGTAGTCTTCTGTGAAATTGTTTTCTCTGCAGAGACGGAGTTGCCTCGTCTCTTGTAATTCCACTAGAATAATCCTTGGCTCTGTGCTAGAAAAGCGCTGAGTGTAGTCACTGAAGGGAACACTGGGGAAACATAGGCAGCTGCACACATACACCTTAGTGCTGGGGGAATTGAGGCAGCTCAGAAAACACGGAAGATTTGCAAATACCTCTTTCTTTCCTTTAATGCTTGCTCTGTGGTAAAGTAGAAAAGGCTCAGGGAGCAGCCAGCCAGGAGGGCGTGCCAAGTGAGCAGAAATAGTGGGGCACTGAAGGCAAATGCAGGGGGAACAAACGCTTTGTACAGGACCTCACCACATAAGGAGGAGGGTGGTTTGCAGGCAGTGCACGTAGAGACCTGGGACTGCTTAGCACCGCCTGAACACAGGGCCAGACCCTCAGCGCCGTAACTCCACTGACCTTAGCGCAATTAGTACAAGAGGTTTTGTCCCGAAGTGCTTATGATCTCAAGTGATGAAAATAATAACCTAAGACTTACCTGCCTGTATAACTCTGTGCTACAAGAGGGGAAGTCCTAGTCCTAATTAGTTAACTAAATAAAGGATCCTCATCAGTGTCCTGTGACCAAGATAAGCATTGCCCTCATTTTTACACAGAGATACGCAGAGGTAAAGCATGGTTCCTTTAACAGATCTTACAATTCCCAACTCACCATCTGAAGCCCTAACCATGAGATGCCAAACCAAAAGGAGGCATAGCTGTTAAATGCGTGTGATTTAAAGCCAGAAGGGAACACTGTGGTAGGCCTCCTTCATAAAACTGAGTAATTCTTTTCCCTTGCTAGATAAATGATGACAATAATATGGAGCTTAACAATTCCCAGTTACACTAGAGAGCATCTCTTTCTGAGAGTTAGCCAATAGCGATTTTCAGATACTATCGACATAGCCTACAGTTCCAGCCATATCACACAGGAGTCCTGGCAGACGGTTCATTGCTCCGTGTGGAGAGAAAAGGACTTCTTTCAGAGTCTATTGTCACCGTATCAGTATTGCGCCTCAGGTTATCAGCCAGCATCCAAATGGCAGTGCTGCGGAAGATGCTTGTCCTATGGTCTGATTATTCAGTAATTTCCTGTTATTATTCTCTTGTATTTGCTTCTGAATCCTGGCCATTGCCAGTAGGAAGATTTGAGGTAGATAGCCATGCTCTAGTTAGTACAGCAGTGCCTACATTAATAACCTGGTTGTGACCCGTGACGCACTGAACTTTAATAAAGTCTGATAGGTACTTGAAAACTTTCTGTAGTTGTATCAGCCAGTGTAGATTTAAATCTGAAATCAATTTGTAGACATGGCTTTGACATGGTTCAGGACGGAAGGATGTAGAGCAGGAACCCAGGAGTAAGGGGACAGCAATTGCCGTGTAATTATGGGGTCTGTCACTTAACATTTATATGTGATGGGTGTCCTAAAAGACAAGAGGTTGTCATTTGCATTATGGATATGCTAATTTGTCATGCTGACAGACAACAGAGTCCCAATTCATACAGCCATTGTAACTAATTAAACAGACAAACCAATCAACAGACATGGCAGATGAGGAATTTTAATGCGAAGCATTAAATACACAGAGTGACCTTGTGATGGTGCTTAGTATAATTTTGTTTAATACCGGAGTCTTAGCAGGAAATTAACTTAAAAAGCATATAAAGTGCGACAAGGCAGTAATGGCAATTTTGCCAGGGTTCCATAGCAGCTTTCATCCGGAGGGATCCCAAAGCATTTTATCAGCTGTCTGGAGTCACTTCATGAAAATGAGAATGCCGTCAAATGTAACCTGGATACTAGTGTGCTTGACCAGTGCTTGCTCTCTGCTGAGGTCGGTTCAGTTTCTGTTTTACTTCAGGCATTGAAGATGAACTCGTTCTTTGTCCATCTGTCTACTTGGTCTTTGTCTTGTGCATCAGAGGTGTACTGTACTATGATTAAAGTAATATGAGGAATTCCTTTGTACAGCCATTTTTATTTTACTTCTTTGTTTCCAAGCAGCAGGTACAGGATGCAATAGCATGAGGATTTACTTCTCAGCTTTGTTGCTTTAAATGTGGTGAACTGGGCAATCCATTTCCTGTCTCTGTCATTCATAAAGCCATCTGGGTACATCAGCTGTGATGGATCATTTCAATATTATGCCTGGAAATGGAGCTTTCCCTCCCCTTTTAGATAAAAGCTGCTAATATTTGAGTCCCCATTCTAGTCAACCAAACCATGAGACATAAGGCTCCCTGACAGTTTATTTGTATCGTGAACATGTGACACTGCTCCTTGCTTCACTGGCCCAGACAATAAATATTGTGGAGCCAGCGCAAGAAATGAGAAGGGGGATTTACAGTGCATAGCATCATATGACTTGTAGGCTAGGTTCATCCCTGGGTTAGTGCTGTTCAATTCAGAGGAATTACCCCAAGCAGTGAATCTGCTCCAATGGCAGACATGCAAGACTGGAATTCCAGCTCTGTTTTTTTAACTCACTCTTGTCCAAAATACATAGAAGAAAGCTTAGCACAGGGTGCTGGGGATATATATTGAGCTTGGTTAATCCATTGCAGAGGCTGGGGAGAATTTTGAGACTGGGATTTGGCTTCAGTTTAGGCACTATGGAGCTTCTAAAGCTAACCAGCTTCCAGAGGGATTTGGGTAACAGCTAGGATAAAAACATTGTCAAAGCTGATATGAAAAAGACTTACAAAGGTAAAGGCTGAGGGAAACTGAGGGAAGGTTCCCAGCAAAGTTTGGTGAGTGGGCAGATTAATTTCTTTGTTGAGAAATTCAAGGTAAATTATTTTAAAATAAAGTTATTCTTCTACTTGGAAACCTCTTTGAAATTTAACTGAACTTTTAAAAACTCTGTTTGTTAATAGATAGCTCAACAAAATGCTCTTTGAGCTCTTGGAGCAGTCAGACAGCCAACACTTCTGTGACGCATAAGGACTAGGAGTAGAAAATAGTATTGGCAATGCTGTATGTCATTACATCCCTGAGCAGAGAATCTCTTTTGGTTGAAGAAGTAGTGAGACTGGAAGGGGTTAAATGTTCAAACTTTCTAATCAGCCAAGAGTTCAGAACAAATAGTTTGATGTATGATCCGCTCTCCTTTTTTAGCCAAGTTTTGGTTTCTTTACAGTCATTCTTAAAATCTTCCCGTGCACATAAAAAGCAGTAAAAGCAGTTCAGGTCTGTGAGTGTTTTTTATACAGGATGAAAGGTGTTCGTGCATACAGTAGCTGTGGAGTAAGCTCCCAGTGGAATCCCAGGCTACATGGAGTTTACCCATTAGATTTCATTTTGAAGAACATCCATTCATATGGAAACCCTTGAAATTTATCAGATTGTCAGTTTTGCTTGTTTAGAAGAAAATTAAGCCTTACAAAGTTTGCAATGCCTGGTAATTTGGACATACAATCTTATAGAAACAAACACACACACACCCCCTGCAGTAACATGAAACCATGCACACTTAAAACAGGGGTTTCCTGAAATCAAAATTCAAAGGCAGCCCTTGCCAAAGGAGGCGTATGGAACGGGGAGTGAAAAGAAAATGACAGCTATCATATCTGTCTGAATACCTCTGTGGCCTCTGTTACCATAGCATCTGAGCTCTTCCGAATCACTAACCAGTTTTGACTGCACAACCCTCCTGTCCAGGGTAGAAGCAGTTCCACTACTTTAAATTCATTCTTTCTACGGAGAGTTAAATGGAGAGGAGTCGGGGGAGAGAGGTATGGACAGGCCAAATAAATCAGCACCATTTACAAAAAGGTTGAAATTTAAAAGAGAGGGAGGGGAAAGCGGCAAGTGCTAACAATAAAACGAAAAATGAAGAAGTGCCATGACAAAAATGATACAGTGTCCAGGCAGCCTGGTCCCCAACCTTGAAAAGCCAGTGAGTAAAACATTGTTTAGTGAAGATGAATTCTTTCAGTTAACCTCGTTCACAGCAACATCTTTGCAGGTCAGAAAATTATTGCTTTCTCACTTTCCAGCTCTCAAGCGGGTTCCTGAATATCTCTGCATATGGATGGGTTGATTGGATTGGCTTAGGCTGAACTGAATTGGCAGACTGATTCCCTAAATCTAGGAATATTGTGCAGTATCATTCTTTTTCAGTAAGAATATAACGAGGAAAAAATCCTCCCTGAAACAAACAAAGAGACCTCAGTATGTTGCCGTCAGACTGTTTTTTAGCCATTGACCAGGCTGAAATAGCTGCACTGCAGCAGAAGTGCCGGGAAAAATTATGAGGACTTCAGCAAAACTGCAAAAGCTACAGGAGCAAGTTGCTTGTGAGTGCCTGCTCCATTCCCATCTGAAAGGTTTCGTTCACCTTCTTTCTTTGTAGCTCAACCTTGAATGCCCTTTCAGCTCCACACTGCAACTATGCAGTATGGAAACACTCGTCTTCCCCTTGTCCACTTCTACTTGGCAGTTGAGGTCTTTTGGCTGTAAGGCTGGATGCTTAGGTTCTCAGTTAGGAAAGGTTTTGGGGAGTTTTTGGACCCTAGACAAAATCAACAGCTGTATGCATTTTCATGTCACCAATGTCACCAAACGGATGCAGTGGGGCTGTGGTACACCCATGAGTTAGGGATGGTGCTCCATCACTAAGCAAATACAAACAGGTGATATGCAAGGAAAGTGTTCTCCCTACAAGGCAGCGCGCTCCCCCTTCTCCCTCCAAGCCATCAAGTCACTTCCAAAAGTCTAGTGGTTTAGCCCAGGGAAAACAGCAAAATCTCATAATGTCCTGCCATTTCTCACATTCCTAGGCAAAGAAAATATGGAGGATAATGGAGTGCAATGTTTGTCTAATGGACTTATTACTACTTACCAATGCAATTTCATCAGCAAAAGTAGGTAAAAAATGATAGAGAACAGGGCACCACAGCTTGGTGTTTATTGATAGCTCCTGCCCACTGGATACTTTTATCCTGAGGCAAACATGAGAGCCAGAATGTCCTTGGGCAATTGCTTTTAGGCATATACACAGCAGCGTACTGAGGAATAAGGATTCCTAGCGACTCTGAACACTGAGCATTCATTTAGGATAATAATGTCAACTGGTCAGACCGTGCAGATCACAGATCCTTATGTTTCATTGAACTGTCTTTAAAAGGGGACCAGTTGTTCAGGTTTCAGAAAACTAGATGGATCCTTGCCACAGGAAAAACAAACAAGCAAAAAACCGGTGTGCCACCAGTGTCCGAGGTGCTAGGGCAAAAATTGACAAGAAAAGCCTGTGTAAAGGCAACAAGAAGCACAAGAAATTCTCCCTCATCTTTTTAGGATCAGTTTATTTAGCCGAAGAACACAGTAATAGATTGCAGAACCATATCAGATCATTGGAAAAAAAGCTAGATAGAGAAGCAGAAGCATATGGCAATGAAAAAGCCTGCCTTGAGAAATGGAAAATAGACCTTTTCTGTTTTTAATAATGTGTCAACCTTTGTATAAACTGGCCCAGAGCCCAAAGAAATGGACTGTTGCTTCCGTTTACAAGAAGACCAGGTCTGGCCTTCTGATAGCTCTATGAATAAATGCTCCATTATCTCTTACAAATATCTTTCCAATATATTATCTGAACGTAGGTTTATTCATTCACAAATCTGGTCATCTTTTATAGCAGAAGCTAGTCTCTTACTTTTATCCAGGAATTTCAAAGTGCTCCACACATATCAGTGATTTCAGCTTGTTAAATGTTACCGAAAGGAAGCTGAGGCACAGAGAAAATGAAATAAATGTATCCAAATTCATGCTGTGAGTCAGAAACAGAGCCAGGAATAGAACAGCAATGAACATACCAGAGATGATGAAAGGTCAAGACAAAACCCAGGACTCACTAGTTAGATGAAGCTGCCACTACAAGGTAAGACAGTCCCTAGAGCTAGGATTCACTGTGTGCATGAAGAAAAGCTGATAAAATGGGTATTCTTACATTGCTTACACTGTTCTTGTCTATACTTTTCCCTTAATTTCCTAGTCTATGTGTTTGTGTCTTTTCCCTCATCAGAAGAAGGTGTGTAGCACTCTGTAGTATTTCACTGGTAGCTTTGAAACACTGTTAATTTTAACCTTCCAAGATCTGTCATTAAAGTGATGGAACGGGATGCCTCAGATGGTTGTTTCACTTTATTTTTCTTGTAGAGGTTTGTATCACGGGTAAGCATATTACATAAAAGAGTCACTGCTTGATGCAATTTGTGTTAGTTCATTAAGCACAAGATATGATTAACATGAACACTTCTTTAATCAACCAAAGATGCTGTTACAGACACTTAAAAGCCCTGTGCGCTTCTAGCTGTTCTTTTCTCCATATTGCTGCTCTGCCCAGATTTGTGGGAGAGCAGACAGTTCACAGTCTCTACACACCAGCACAGAGGAATTTTGAGCCATAGCAGCAGTTTCTATACTGGATCAGAGGAACTGCAAAAAAATCTGCTTCTTCCCCGCAAATAATTCCCTAGGTTTTGCACTTAAACTATGTATCTGGGCTGTTATGCACCAGGAAGGTGCATTACTCTGTTAAATGAGGTATAAAGAGCTGTGTAATGCTTAAGCAAGATGTGGAAGGTCAGATTACCAAGACCCCTGTTTCACCCAGCAAACCACTGAAATGCAGATCTGTTCAGGCTAACCCAGAAAGAAAAAAAAAAGTTTTTTATTATCCTCTTCTTTATTGGTTTCGTCTGCCCTCAAGCCAGTTTGACATAACAGTTACTGTTTCCATCATTAGCTCCATAAAGATATGAACATCTTACCTTGTGTTAGCTTGTACATATTTCAGTACTCTTTGTTATTTAAATAAAGAATTACTGTCTCCTCACCGTTTCATTCTTCTTTTCCTAGGCTTAGACTAGCTGAGGCCAACTGCATCTGCCCCTGGCTGCAGTGGCTCAAACATGTGGCTTTGTGTCCTTGCCGTAATGAGAGTTAGTTGGCGTCTCTTTGCCCAGTCTGGTCTTATCAGTCCTTAGAGCAAGCTAAACAAAGAGACACAGACGCTGCTTACAATTCACTTTGGCTACTCACTGCAGCCTGGTGATTCTCCATTACATCTCTGCTCATTATGAATACAGATAACAGACTATCATGAGCTGAGGAGCCTTATCCTTAGAGATAAAACTAATCTGTGTGCTTAGATCAGCAGCCTTGTTCTTGCTTAATCTCACCTTGGAAAGCACAGTAATTGCAGAAACATAGAAAGGAAGCAAAGAGTAAGGGGGTGAGAAACCCAGCGAATGTATCCTTCTATTTCTACCCTCTGAGCCTGTGGGCTTGCACTGGTTCCTAGCCCCATCTTTTCTGAGTATTGTGCATTTACACTGCGCATCATAAGGAAACAGTCTTTTACAAGAATTCTTTTGTTCAAATAAATACAGAAATAAACCTTTTGCATGGCCTCAGGAATAATCACGCTGGGTAAAAGAACCCCTTGTACTCAAAGCTTAACTGGTACAATGGGCACCATGAGCAAAACACTTTCCTTTCATACTAGATTTCCTCTCTTTTCCGTGTTTTGGCCTTCTTTTGTTTGTTCTCAGAACAAAAGCAACATCCGTATGCTCAGCTGGCCTTGGCTGTCTTTTGACCCTACTCTAATGCAAACAATGAAAGTGATAAGAACAAAGTTGTTCAAGTTGGAGTTCAAGCACTAAACCAACTAGGTTCAAGCAGGTGCACAGTCCTGCTAATATTACTTGTAGCTTGCAAGGAAATGCCTGACCCAAAGGTCTGCATTCGGCTGCAGCAGACAGATCCAGATGCATATTTCCGAGATGGGTTTCCATTCTTACTGTGGCCTAGGCCAGACCTTTTAATGTCAAAAACTATCTCCTTGCCTTTGGTGAAAATGTATACCAAAGTCTTTGAGGCACAGTTTTCTCCTTTCAACTCATGCCATTTCAGCTTCGGAATGTGAGCTGAGACTGCGGAGTTATAAATGAAAAAACAAAGAGACATCCAGTTTGTAAAATCTATGACTTAATATTGATCTTGGACATCCCATGAATTGAAACAAGCCTCTGTGCGGAAATCCTCCAAAGATGCCATGTTCACCTCTCTTCTTGACACAGCATTTTATCGATCTCCATGTTTGTGCCACATGAATGATGGATTATCGCATATCAAACCTTGCAGTATTCATTTAAAGCCTTTGAATAAAACATTTCTCACAGATTAACTGAGCAGTTTTAAGTGAACAACCATTTTCATCTGTTTTAAATTTTCATGGGTACTTTTCTGGAGAACAAGTACATTGTTAATAATTGAAGGGAATGAGACCTTGCTAATCCCATTGTATTTTAATAAACTCCTGTTGCACCCCTTTCATTTATTTTTAAAATCTCAGCATTTATAAAAATTCATTACGTTTACTTCCCTCCCTTTGAAATGAATAATCCTGAGATTACATGAAAAGAAGTGATTATTTATGTACCAGGGAAGTGGAATTTCCTTGTGTCCAAATAGCTATAAATGTGGCTTGTGATTGACTGATTGGATTAGAGGAGGGAGAAACACTTTTCAGTGGAAGCACAGATGCATTGGAAGAGCAAGTTTTGAAAGAGAGGAAGTGTAGAGAGAAAGAAGCAGGAGGCTAGAAAAGAAA
Source organism: Dromas ardeola (assembly GCA_013398915.1). Classification (NCBI taxonomy): domain Eukaryota; kingdom Metazoa; phylum Chordata; class Aves; order Charadriiformes; family Dromadidae; genus Dromas; species Dromas ardeola. The sequence continues at coordinate 247,103 of VYZM01006520.1, read as the reverse complement.
GAAAAGGGAAGCAGTTTGGTCACAGAGACAGATGGGCCTATAAAAACAAGACAAAGTTTAGGTAAATATGTAGAATAATGTGTACATAGATGAATGCACACATCTCTCTCCTATATTTTTCTCTCATTCTGTCCTTTCATCGCTCCATCTATGACGCTATTCCAGTGACCTATGCAAATCTTTCTCCAGTCCACCTTTTTTTGTCTGCTGTCTCTCACTGTCAATCCTTTTCTGTGCCTCAGACTCCAGTTCTAATCTCTGCCTGTGCTGAGGGCTTCTCAAAGCTTGACTTTACACGGTCCCATTTCTCTTTTTCAAATACAATTACTTCTTTACACACAGCCCCAGGATTACATTTCAAAGGAGAAGAGAAAACCCAATATGTACATGATTTCTTTTATCATTATCAAGACAATGTCAAACCTTAGAATGCTGGTCTCAAAAAAATTTCATTGCAGCAAGTTTCATTAAATTCAGTGGTCAGATAGTGCATGTTTGGCACAGGGATCTGATAAAGAGAGTCCTGAAGGCTTCCAAAGATGCTGTACATTAGTCATACATGGTCAGAACAGCGAGTGAATGAAGAGGCTTTGGCAGCAGTAGTGAAAATAACAAAAGAAATGCATTGGGTGCCCTCCTCAGAGGCTGTTTGTGCACACCGAGAGGGGGATTAGTTCTCTAACTCTGCATTAGTACAGATTTTTGTGACCAGCAGATTTTTGCTGATTCCAACCACTCTTAAGCTATTCCACTTTCAGTTCTCTATCTGGTAATTGTCCTTTGGTTTGAATGGGCTACGTTGAGAGGGTAATAATCAAACACTCATGCCATAAACTGAGATCTCTGCCTCCTCCAAGAATCTCTTTGAAACGTTGCTCGTAAATTGCTTGTTGATATTTGGCCATGAGTCACCTCTGCATAAATCGTTGCCAGGTATTAAAACCATTGAAAAGGTACTGGAATGCTGAGATAAGTTGATGTGTTAGTGGCAGAAACAGAAATTGGACTGGGCAGCACAGCTCGCGTTTAGTTAAACAGCCTTCTGTATGAGTGATTTCAAGCAACAAGTTGTGAAAACCTGTTGTTGGAAGGAGCTTAAAATAGCTCTGCCTTAAATCTTCCAGTAGAAGAGAAAATCTTCTCTTTTCACATTTTTAATCAAGTTTCTGCTTAGCTGTTTACTGATGAGCTCATGACAGGGGATAGAAAAATGCAAAATCGATGCATGAGACAGATTTTTTAATGGAGTTGCTGTTATTGAGCTAAGAGGGTTGAGTTCGATCAGTATTTAGGGTGGGACTTCTCAAAAAAAAAAGATACTGTACTGCTAGAAAGGGTATTGTTCACCAACAACATCAGTGTATTAACTACCTCTAATCAGGTCCTTGGCAAAGGGGTACGGTCACAGAGGGTGGTATCAGTCACTGCCATTTGGTTGGATATAAAACTGAATGTCTGAGTACTAGTGATCTGGGACGCCTTCCCATTTGCAGACTAATATTCTTCCTATCTGTATTCCCCTTGGATTTGCACGAGTTACAGTTCCGTTCACTTCCTATCTCAGGCTGTGTAGCATCATCCGTAAATAGCTGTCATATTCCACCCAAGGTGGAATTTGCTGCATTTCGGTGGTGGATAAAGTGATTGCAGTTTTCATATAGGAGAGAGATGGGCTAAGCTCTGGGCCATCCCCTAGCAATTTATGCTACTTCTGTGGCGCAAAGCAGTTGGGAAACTGGATCATCTGTTTGCAGACCGGTTCCTAGAAGCACGTGCAGCTGGCATAGCTATCTGGATCACCCCATCCATGGCCCTGCAGGGGCACATCCTTGAGATTCCTCCTCAAGGTATTACTGGAGTGCCTCTGGGTCATTCTCATTTATGGCATGGGGTGGTACCTGGTGGCACCAGTCACAATGCAAAGGCTGAGCTTTCACATCAGTTGGAATTTTATCTTGACCCTGTACATTAAATGCACAGGACCAATTTAATCTGGGGTGTAAGCTTCCCTGAATGGCCAGGGAAGAGGAATACAAGAGCAATTAATTGGTGGGTTAGTTCACACATGCTTAGTGTTTGTCCATTTCTGTTGTATGGTAAATCAGTTCCAAAACACAGTCAGACAGCACTGAATGCTTGGGGAAATGCCACCTAATTTGCATTTATTATTCCTGCTGTATCTCCAATTATGGTCTTTGGCTCACGCATCTACAGACAGCAAAGGAGGAGTTTCTCTCTGAGGGCAGTAAATAGCTGGCTTGTCCTCTCCTTGAAAGTGAAATAGGGGCCAGTTTACATCTTTCCATTATGCATTTGTTTAGAGCGAATGCCTTTCTACCAGGTCAGCAGTTCGTCCCTATGTACCTACTTGTCTCTAAAAGATATGGACTGCCACTTTCCTGCAGTCCAGTTGACTGTGACTGATGGCTTTGCTTAGACCTTGGGAACTTCAGGCCAGTGGTACATCTCAGCGGAAATAAGGATTTAGCCTTTTTAGAAAACAAATGACTTGTCTGGAAGTTCACTCTCCCACTGGAGTATAACACAATCAGTGCCCACATGACTGCCGCACGCACTCCCTGTTAGCACAGGCTGGAGAGTGATGCGAGCCAGGGCTCAGCTGCAAACCCTTTGTACTTCTATGACATGGGCTTATTTGGGCTTGAACTGCAAGTGAGGTCAGTGCTTTTGTCACTTGAAGCTCTAGCCTCCTGATGATCCTATTTTTGCAACTGGCTTGTCCCAGACTGACCTCCTTTAGCTGCTACTTGGCAAATGCACAGTCACACACACACCATGACACCTGGGCATGCAATCACACAATCCCAAATTCATATGAGCCAATTCACTCCCTTTCTGGTCCCATCTTTTTGCACTTAAGTGCATTTTTACTGTCTTATGAACAGTCTCATGTGTGTTGAATCTCTCCAGCACACAGGCAACAGCTTGTGTGTGCACATGCTTTCTTGCTTGTAGGTGCAGCCAGACACACAATCGCAAGTTCACAAGCAGTAACATTCAAAATACAAATACTCCTACTTTCCTTTCTTTCTTGTGCATGTTTACACACAGTCATTGCACAGATACAGTCACTTTCTTACGTGCTCTCGATCTCATATTTCCACAAAGTCCCGCAAGCCCTCAGACAGTGTCTGTCTTGCACAGGCAGACACAGTCCCTTGAAATCATTAGATTTGTGTGAACACCAGTGCATAATACACACACTGTATGACAGGTAAGGTTATCTAGGCCACCCTCCTCTGCATCACATATCCACTGTTAGTGCAGAGATCACATGAAAATATGTTTTTATTTTTACTTAAGATGGACAAAATTATTGAACTGAACTTCACTCCAGGATCAGTAAAGCAGCTGTGGGAATGTTTTGAAATCACGTTACACTGAAGGTCTGTTATTTTTTAATATCCCCAGGTGTGTTTTCAAATATGATCTATGGGTGAATACTGAGCCAGCTGTAACCCTGACAACAGTGACACAGATGGTAATCAGCAAAATGGACTAATTGAATAATGTTGAGTTAGAACCAGTGCTTTGCAGAACTCTGCTAGACCCTGCAGTAACTCGGTATAATTTAAAGATGTTGGGTGAATTTCACATTCTCCATTGTGATACCACACCTGGAGATGCTGGAAGGGACTTGCATATGGACAGCACAGACAATATGAGAGAAACAGCCCATTGCAACAGTGCATGTCTGGGGAAATCTTTCTGGAATTAAAAGAACTGGATTTATTTATCCCCATAAAACTCTTTGAGGCCCTTGAATAACCTAGAGCAGTCAACACTCATAGTCAGGGACAGTTCTGCTGTGTCCCTTAGTACAGTTAGAGCACCATGGCTGTGTATTTTTAGGGCTTTCCCTTACTTTATGAGGCTTACCTGTGCCCTGAAAAGGGAGGGACATAGAGCAGGTTTGTGCATGCTTTTTGCTCTGATGGAATACTAACCCAGGTTGTTGATGTGAAACTTCATTTCATAGGTAATGTGCTGCAGCGCTGCGCAGGCTAGGGATGTTGCAGGGGCACTCTGAGCATCACAGGGACAGGGAAGGCTGGTAGGATGGGGTCCCTGTGGAGCAGTGCGCATTTGTACTAAGGGCCACTGTACCTCTGATAAGACACAAGCAGGAGAAGATGTATTAAATGAGTCAGCCCACACAGAGAAACATGACAAATACCTGGAGGCAAACAGGAGTTCGAGTGTCAAAATGGTTGCTAAAAAAAGGGATGAGGAGCTAGTTCAGGCCCTCCCACCCATTGAGGCTATAGTAAGCACACAGGGCTGAAAGGCTGGGCCCAGTGCAGAGAGCAGGGATCTCTCCCAGTGTTGACTGAAAGGTCTGGGCAAGTGCTGAACATGGGAAGCCGTGATTCAGACACCTCCCTGGACCTGTGTTGCTGCAAGCTTTGAATCAGCCTAGCTGCAACAATAGAGAGGGAAGACTGGAAGCAGAAAACAAAGCATCTGTGAATGGGAAGAGACACTGACTTTCTGTCATTAACCTTGGAGACCCTCTTTGGCAGCCTTAGCAAGGAGAAGAATGATGAGCAATAGCCAGTGTTGTTGCTGTGCAGAGACCACTCCAGCCAACTGATTTATGGGGCAACTAAATAATTCAGCCTGCCCCTGCACCGCTGTATTAATTCTTGTTCTGTCACCAGGGCTGCGGTGTGTCTGGGAGATACGGGCTTAGGATGGTTGCTTGACAAACTCCTCTTCCTCGCTGTACCCAGGACACTAGAGCCAAGCCGAGACAGAAGGGTATGAAAGAAAGGGGCAACTGGAGTAGCAGCAGAAAGGTACTGCTGGTGGGGGGAGTGTTGGTAACAGTTCTTGGATGAATGGGGAGCCCAGAGCAATGCAAGAAAATTGCCAAGAACAAGACCTGGTCAGTCCAAGCCTGGAGCATCCATCAATTTAGCCATGGTAATTCCAGCAGACATGCACAACTTTTTCTCTGCTTGCGAGCAAAGACCAAGGGAACCTCTTAGATACAAAGGTCTGAAGAGCTTTCTCCTGTACACAGTCATTTTGGCTATGATGATTGTTTGTGTGCTGCTAACTCCATTAAGTGTAACAGCTCCAGGAATGCTACAGCTGTAGTGATGTGTTACCCCTTAATAATGAGCCCATTTGTGAGAATTGCAGTCCCCAGCGTGAAAAATGTTTTGGGACTACATTGAAAGGTCCATCAGTGCATAGGGGGTTGGAGTGAAAAGTCAGGAGAGGGATGAAAACACGCAGGTATAAGGGGTGGATGTCGGGGGGAGGTTGATGATGCGCTTTTGCGAAGATAGTCTGGGTGGCATCTGACATTTCAGAAAGCTGTAAAAAGCCAGAAAGTAAACAAGCCTCATTAATTCCAACAAAGGGCAATGTACATAGCTGCCAGCTTCTGCTCTTTTCTTTAGCTTTCCCCCTTATTGTCTAAGGGCTTCATTGTCGTAAATAGCTTCACAAATTGCAAAACAAATAGAGCTTTAAAATATTTAAAGAATAGTCGAATGGTAGGTAACTCATATTCCATGAAGTAAGTCTTTTATTTCCTTCCTTCTTTCCATTGCCATATATCCTTCCTTTTCTCTTTCTCCCACTTCACCTTGTGTCTCTGTTCCCTTGATGTCTTCCTTGCTCTCTGTTTCTGCCTCTCTCTGTCTCTCCCCTTCTCTCTCTGCCAGGCAGCACGCGTTGTGTTCCCAATGCCTCTAGTGTTTAGCGCAGTCACTCTCCTAGCTGCTGGGAAGGAAGAGATTTGGGGTGGAAAATTTAATGAGGTGATCCATAAGCCAGCTGTTTCCTATTTGTGTTTGTTTCTTGCTGGAACAAGATAATTTGTACATCCGCTTGGCAAACTGAGGGACAAAGTGTCAGAGTCAAGCTCTGTGACACATGCAGACTTTCATGTGCTTTCGCTCATGTATGATTTGGGAGATGGCAGAGCTGTAGCCCAGGGTCACAGCTAAACTCAAGCTAAGCCCCACCCCGGGCTATGCCCAGCATAAAGCTGCCAGGAAGAGATCTGCAAAGCAGGGCACCTTTCAGACCGGGGAAAGCAGCTTGAGAAAGCAGCTGACATTGAAGAGCTCACGCAGCAGTGACAGACATTATTTGCAGAGGTGCCAAATCATTTCTGCAGGCTGTTTCAGTTCCGGCACAGGGTAGCGAAACCATGCTTACTCATAATAACCTGTGGTGCTGAGGAGCGCCTGGATAGGGATGACAATTCATCCAGGGGTGCTCTCCCTTTCTTTTCTTATGGCTCATCTGTTGGCCCACACGTAATAGTAGAAGATGCTGTATTCTTAGATATGAAACATCCCATTCAGGCATGAATTTATTTTCAAAAGCAAAGATGTGTAGTCTGTTCCTGGTTGTGGAAAGGTCCCTTTTTGAAGGACCTGAACCGAAAAAAGATACAGTCTCATCTATGGATACTAGAGACAGCTCTCCCACTTGAGAGAGCTTGGTTTCTTTCTTGCTGCTAAATTCCGTGAAATTCAAACTGGGCAAAAGTGAATATTGCTCAGCCAAGGATTGCTGTATTATTTAACAAGCCTCCCCAGAGTTATAATCAAAGTGAAGAGCAACTTGGGAGTATATGTTTAATATCATGCTCCAGGCTTGTGTCACACTGTGTCTTACGGCCAAGATGTGATGTTGGAGATTCGGTTACTCCGAGTCCACTGGGGTAGGAGTTCATACTCAGGATGATCAGAAGAGGCGATGCGGACAGTCTTACCTTGTGACTGTTGGACTCCTGCGTAAAGCAAAGTAGGTGCAAAGTACAGCCGTTCTCCCTTTAAACTAATCCAGCACAGATATGTGAGATGAGAGTGGCTGCACAAGTCCTGAGTCCTTCCCAAGAGTTCAGGAATGGTATTCTCTGTGGCCTGCTTGCCTGGGCCCTCTGCTTCTGCTCTTCTCGTGTCAGCCTATGACACTGAGACTATGGAGCACAGAGAAACTCCTTCTTTGGTCCGAGGATCAGTCCGAAAGCAACCTCCTACCTTCTGTGGCTTGCCTCCGACTGCTTCAGAAGTTTCCTGTTAGATGAGCCTGGAATTCATTCTCGGCTACCACGGCTTGTGGTTAATAGCGCTGCTAACTTCAACGCCACTGAGATCTTTCCTTCGGCTGGAGAATCACCATGGAGACCCCTGATGTGTCTGTGCACCCAGCACACCTCTTGGCCCTGGCATTAATCCTTTCGCAATGTACCACAAAGTCAGCTTTAGCTTGGAGAAGTGATCAAATAAATATGAAAACTGCTCCCAGAGGAGGTAAATATTCGCTAGACAAGCAGAAAGGAAAGCAATAATATACCATGTAAGCTACTGCCTTTTATTAGCTCAGCTCCCTTTTCTCCGCTTGTAAAGTATTGTTGCATTGTTATATTAATCTTTACTCTGAAGCAAATTAAAGCAGGGACAGTTGTCAGAGTATTATTAAGAACATCTGCTTAATTAGGGCTGCCTTTGCATCCATTTGAGAGAGAAACGTAACACCCCTGTTCATCCACTCCTGCTGTCTCACTCCCCCTTCCTACCCTTCCCCAGCTACGTTGCGTGCCAGAGGAAGAACGTGTAGTGAATACAGGAGCACCTGGGGCCTTTATTGCCTTCCAATTCCTCTGCTCTTAAGAGGTGTCAGTTCTTCCTATTAATGCTGGGAAGGAGGTGGGGCAGGCAGGGAGGTATAGCTGTCGTGGGGTTTTTTAGTGATCTCTGTCTTGAGAGCCTCTATCCCTACTTTCTTCCCCTCAGAAAATAATTTGGAATTCTGTAAAGAGATCATGAATAACTATTAATTATCATTAGCAATTTGCCATTCCAGGCCAGCCTTTCATCTGGGAATCTGAGAGCAGTTTTACAAAAGCTAATTAATTGAGACTACTTCATGAAGTAGTCTGTTAAACTCATTTTACAGGGCTAAATCAAGGCTAAGAGATATGAAGCGACTTGCTTGAGTCGAAGGTGGCGCAGCCAGTGGAACCCAGGCGTCCCAGCTATAAATCGCATGTTGCAACCACCCCACAAGTGAGGTTCTCAAGCTCTCCCACCTTCCCGCATGCCCCAGCTGGACGATGGCATGCCCCTCGACACCAGGCAACACCAGGAGGTGATAAAAACAGTCGCCAAAGCTTTGGCCTTGTCTATTTCTTTGTTTTCATGAGATGGTTCACAAAATTCAGGTTCACTGATGACAATAAAATACAATGATCTAACTGCAGACAGACTGCCAGAATTTGAAGGGAGATAGGGGACTGCTCTAAACACATTTTGTTCCTCCTTAAACACTTGCTGCTGGTCTTTGTCAGGTCTGTGATCCAGCAAGGCTTTTGCTTTGACCCATTCAAAACAGTTCTTACAATCTTATACCTGTGTGTCTCCCTTTCGCTGTGTATCTGCGTTTCTGTGTCTTTCGAGATTGTGATATCTGATTGTCTAGGCACCATTTCTTCTGTATTTATGTAGCCATTTACCCAGGCAGCCAGCAGTGAATTAATCATTATGTCTACGGTCTCAGCTGGGAGAGGTATTGACTCATAGATTCAAGTCCAGGAGGCCAAGAGCTTGTTTGTTACCTGATAAGACTAAACTTCATTTGGGGCTGCCCAAGATGTCACGGGTGGTTTAATGAACTAACTTCGTGAACTATGAAGGTCGGAGCTTAGCTCTGCGCCGGTGCACAGGAAACACAGAGTCTGTGTATCTGATTGATCCTATTCTGTGTGCAGCCATTGGGCATGCTGCAGATCACAGCAGTGCAGGGAAGCGCTTGCAGCAAAGAACAGTTACGAATTCACAAGGGTTGAGAGAAACAGAACTAACTTCTCCCCCGCAACCCTTTCTCTTCTCCATGCCCTATCTGTCCCATCATATGTTTTTGAAAATTAGAAATTTCAACTGGGTCAAACCTTTTTCTCCATTTAGCACAGACCATTTTCCCCTAAGAGTATATTCCCTGAAAGGTCTGCCTATTCAATCATATAAATTATCCACAGACTCAGTCTATCTGGTGAGTTAATCAGATTTAGAGCTATGTCAGGTCACTCAGAAGTTCAAAGCAGTCCATACCTATGCGTGAATCCAAATTCCAGCGAGCAGTCTGAGATATTGTAGCAGGAGCTGTTTTACATGCTAGAAATAGTAAAAAACCCATAAATCCTAGCTCCATTTACAAGTGCTTGGAAATATCTGGGGTTCTGGAATACTGTAAATTATCTGGACTCTGAATATTCGAGGCTTTCCCATCATTATAAGTATTAACCATATAATTAGGTATTATCTGAGAATTATCCATAAATACTCACCACAACATGACATTTGCTAAGTAATAATTAGGCTATGAAAGGAACTCAAATAATACCTTTGTCTAGAAAATTAAAGGCCCTGCATTGCACTTACACAGCACCATGCTGAGGGGGTAATAGGGTTTACAATTGCAGTAAATTACAGTTAGACCAAATCTCAGCCCTCTTAAGAAGCTAGAGGGCAAAAGAGAATCATGCCTCCAAAGAAATTTGAGAGTCAGAAAGCTATGTAGATTATGGTTCCTTATGGCAAGTTTGAAATCTGGTCAGTGAAAGATGTGGACATCACAGTGTGCTTTACCATCCATCTCCAGAGGAGCTGCCTGGCTCTCGTCAGCGCGATGGGAGGCCCCCAGGCCATGTTCACACATTTCTGATACCAGGTGAGGTGCTGTGCAGGAGCTTGTCCTGCTGTACTCAGCTCACAGAGCTGTTCACTGACAGCTACAACGCCCTCATCAATGGGTTGACCAAAAAAAGAGGACAAGGCACCAGGTCCGTTCACAGGGACAGCACCTGTGGACTACACCTCCCTCAACATTTTCATTTTCATTGAGGTCCCCATTTTCCAAACTCAGGTTCTTCTCAGAAGTACAGGATTTTTCTTCTCTAAACTTGCTCTGTCTTCGATTGGGTGAAATGAGAGCTACCGAAGATGGAAATGATTTCAAGGGGGCAGAGTTACATTTTGCTTTGGTTTGCAGTGTTTTAAAACTCTCCTGGTGAGCACAGCAGAATCATATGTATCTATTTATCATCATTAGAGACTGAGTTGTATCTAAGGAAGATAAACGTGCAAATTTCATTGAATTTCATATTTCCATTAGATTCATTTCAGAATCACAGGGCACAAGCACATTTAGGCCAAGCCTTTGCTGCATAGGACTAAGTGCTGTGTCTCAGAGTACAAAATTAAAGCAGAATTTAAATGTTAGATCATTTGTAATTCAACTTTGCCCTCCCTCCCCCTTTGAAGACAGTGTAAAACAGGGGTAGTAACCTTCCACATGAACTCCCATCTCAGTTTTATAAATATAAATCAGCTTATGCTTGTGTAGATGTGTATAGATAAGCACTTCAGAAGAGATTGAGGGGAAGCGAACAGTTCTGCATGCACAGCAAGGCTTGAAAAGCAAGCTGCAAATAAGGCTTAGGGCCACAAAAAGAGCTTTGAAAGTAAAACAAAACCCTGAGTAGCTGCTCAGTTGTGGGTCACCGTGTCTAGTGGACGAGGATAGAATCAGCTTTGGATGAGGATGGGGTCACAGAGATATGGCAGGGCATTCTAGTGGCAAAATGATCATACTGCATCTGCAGAGAGAGATGAACTAAACGTGGCTGGGTAAGCTTGGTTCTGAAATTGTCTAACGTTTGCATGCAGGAACTTGAAACTTGAACATTAAAGGTAGTATTTAAGGTTGGGGTTTTTTCCCCTCTCTCAGTGTGGTAGGTTCTTTTAATTTTAGCACTGGTGATCTCAATGTAGTAGAAAAAAGACCACTTCTGGTATCCTGTCTGAAACCCAGGATTTACTAAAAGCTCATTGTGTCCTAGTGGTTGGCAGTTTAGGGCTTTTTCAAGAGTAAAAACAGCATTTGGCTTTTGGAAATGGGAAATAACAAGAGCGTACTGCTTATGTGAAGCTTCCTTCTTCCTCTTGCTGCGTGCTTTGCTTGTGGGATTACAACGCATTTATGTTTCCTCTCCTGTGCAGTCAAACCTCTAAATGGATACTTTAGTACCTAGTGCATTTTGATCAGTAATACTTGCTGTCTTTTAGTTACTTGTAGAGAGGGACTATAAATGAGAACAAGCAATACAACAGGGTGCTATAACCACTGGCACAAGTCACCGTCCGCAGCAGCTGACACGTGACTCCTTTTGCCTTGAATATGTTTGCCTGGGTATAGCAGTGCATTCCTCATCACTGTATTTTGAATAGTGATTTTCTGTGGATGAGACCCAGCTCTCATCTTGCTTCTTGTTTGATGGCTCCTTGAGCTCTCGCCTTACCCAAGAGAAAAAGGGCATTTTCCAGCAGAGAGATGTCTGCACTGAATGGAAATTTAGTCTTTGTGTGTAGTCTTTAAACACTTTCATAAATAGATCAGAGATGATGAAAGGTGCTAGTATGGCGGTTGTAGCGGTTGGAATCCTCCGCAGGAGGGGAACAAAATGAGCACATTCTCACTCTACACCTCGTTCCATCACAGATGCCTCAAACCTCCCGCTCCGGCCCCTGAAGCTGAGCAATGGCTCCCGTTTCTGGTCAGCAGAAACCAGTGGAGTGGAGTTAGTGCCACATGAAGTGGGGATTTCTTGGTATAGAGACCTGTCTGCTCACACTGGGATTAGACCTCGCCACACTCAGTTCGTGCTGCTACCCAACTGCCACCAGTCAGTGACAATCTGGATTTATACAGGATTGGAACCTGGTTATCTCTAGCTTGGAGAGCGGGTGACAGTTGGGTGTCTGGCATCTGAATTTAATTCTAATCTCTTTTACACTCACCCGCTGGCAAAGATCATCCGCTTCAGGAGATCCAAGTCCTGCCCTGGTCATTCAGTAAGAGAAAAAGGCTGTGAAAATTTTATACCATTAGGAAATAACAGAGCTGAGGAAAGAAGACAATTTGTCTAAAAGAAAAAAGGCGTGTGAGGGCATCGATGGTGCTTGAATCTGTGCAGAAAGTGCAGTATAAACATCAGCTGCGGCTGAATCAGTTGACATCTCAAACAGATTTTAAAATGTTTTTATTAAAGTTCCCCTTCCAGCCTTTTTATTGTAGGTTTTAAATTCTAATGTGCAGAGGGGACAAAGTAGGTGACAAACCTGCCACTGCCTGTGAACTCTAGCTTTTTATATAGGGAGTCCTCTGCCCAGAAGGCCTTGAAAAGAAAATGTGTTTCTGTGCTCTGATCCGTGAAGGATCTGTGCTATGTTTGTTCACTTCACAGAAGTAAACACCTATGTGTTGAGGACAGAAAATTTAAGGACAATGCCATGCTGGTAACATTAAAACTGGCTTAAAACTCTTATAAATTTGGCTGAGGATGTTTAGAAAACCCAGTCCATGTTCAGTGTACACAGCTATACTGGCTTGGTTCAGATCTGCATCTTGCCTAAGTTTTGGACAGGAGTCTGCAAGTTAAAACATACGTATTGTAGGACCCTACAGTTGTTGGTTGTTCCTCAAATGTCTGACGCCGAGGGCCTCATGCTGGTAAGCCTCTGGGCACGTTTATTTTGCAGAGCTCTGTGGTTGGAATGCTGCAGCCTTGCCCCAGCTATTTGTAACCTATATCTCTACCAAAAATTATCGTCTGCCTGTCTGTGGGAGGAATGTTTCACATGAGTGCTCTGTAAGCTGCTTCCATCAGACTCAGCCAGGTTAGTGCAAACATATCATTTATGCCATTTGAGCTAAGCTGACTGATTATGACTGAAGTGGATCAAGGAATGCTCTCAAGAAGTAATCTGTTGGCTGAGCTGCAGGGATGGTAACTTCTGACAGAAGGGCAGTAACGGTGTGGTGAGGTAGGGAGACAATGTCTTAAACTTCTCCAGCTGGTCTGTAGAAGGGCCATCTTCTGGAAAAGGCGTTCTGGCACGGATGCCAGCCTGCTAGCTGAGGTTCCTCTGCAGATGCAGGGCCCTCCCAGTGTGGTATCGGTATAAATCTCATAGCAAGTTTTGCAGGTCTTGTTTTATGAATTGCTGCCACCTCAGCCAGGTTTCCCCAGTGAATTCAGGTAGATAGGTGAGGGTTCTTCACATGCAATTGCAGAAATTTCCATTTTCCAGCCATCTGGCCTTTTGAGAAAAAAATCCCAATGGCACAGCTCTAGTTCAGCATCCTCAGTAACCGGCATTCTTTCCCCTGCAGCTTCTCACAGTCCCAGCGCTGGGACTCTGCCTGGTGAGCACTGGGTCTCAGGCTGTAGAATCAAGCAGCTCTAAATCTTTATTGCAAGTCAGAGATCCCACATGGCAATAGTGAGCAATCGGCACCATCTGCCACTGTGCAAAGCCTTGTAGGCTTTTCTGTAGCTGGAGGAGGTTTCTCTCCACTGCCACCTGTATGCCATTTAAATTATGTATGTGTCGCCTCCCTGATATCTTTGTTTCCAAATGAAAGGCAGAGATGAGACAGCAAGATATTGCTAGTCCGCCTACCTTTCAAGCACTCTAAATCTGCCATGTAACACTTGGGAGTGGTTCGGGCTTGGTTCTTGCAGCGTTCCTACTGTGGCAAAAGTAGAACTATCCTCCTCGCTGGGTCAGACTGCCATTTTACCACATAGGCCATTGAATAAAGAATGGCATTCACTCTGCGGTACAACAGCCTGGGTCAAGTCCCATTATCATTTTCCATTTCTTGAAAGCTTCTTCCCCACTTTACCTCTGTTTTCTTTTTTTAAACTTGAAAAAATCAGGACATGGTACTGAGCTTTGGAGTCAGAGTCCCTGGTGGATTATTAACACCAATAATGAAGAGCGCAACTTTACGAGGACGAGGAGTTTGTTAAACTCATTAATTTTATTCATAATAGGAAATTAATGTGCAGAAAGGCAATGCCAGCCTGGCAGTAATTGCTTTTTGGTTTTAAAAGACTAAGTGGAAAAGTTAAAAGTCATTTGCAGCTGCTGCTTCCTTTTTCTCCTCCTTCACTCCCCCTTCCTTCTCTAACTCTTATCCTCTCTTATTGTTGTTTCACAAGAGTTGATTTACTTTTTCTTCTGCCTCTTCTTCATTACGAGTCATTATATATCATCATTACAAGACTTTGGTTGTATTTCATTGCTTTCCCATTACGTTTTTGTAATTCTTTCTCCCAGTATTACTGTACAGAGCAGAACTGGGCAGAGAATTCAAGCAGCTCAGGTCTATTTCGATACCTTAGCTCCTGTTGGAGTTAATGAGCAGCCATATCTCTGGCCACTTTTGGCCTTTGAGCAAGCAGATGCAATTTGTTTTCGCTCTTTCCTCTCGCTGAATACACCACTTCCTTCAGGCAATGGGATGTCCCATGATTCAAGGTTAATGCCTTGTGAAAATGTAAATACTATTTCATGCTCTCTTTAAAGTTGAAATAGCTCTTTCTCCTGTAGACTTCAGAATGCGGGAGGAGGGAAGGCTATTAAATAAAACAGTTGAAGGGGAGCGCTGACCAACCTAAATCTTGTTTAACGTTGTCTGGCATTGTGGTCTTTTTTGCTCTTGAAAAGGAGCATCATTCGATATTTACACTGCAAGGAGAAAATCTGCCATGTCAAGCTTGCTGCTGTTGTAATGCTGTAGCCTTCGACTAAACCCCAGGCTTTTGTCTAGGTTTGATAACACCGTCATAATTACAGCTTAGTCCTGGACTGAGCCCAGAAGTTCATGGTCTTTATGGTCTGACTCATCTAAGTTTTATATAGAAGAAAATGTGTAGTTTGGTTGTCAACGTTTCACATACGCATGTACTCAAATGCATGCAGTCAGCTTCAGCTTTGCTTGAAGACAGAATGGGGATGGTGTGAAAAGGTCAGAGACAGGCGTCACACTTCAATTTGAAGAGAGAAAGGAAGGAGTAAAAAGTTCAGTCTTTTTAATTCAGTTTTTATTGTTGCAATAAATTTTACCAATTGCCTAAATGCAAACAGATTCTGAAAAACTCTATGTAAAGTTCCCAGAGCCTTACAGGAGAACTGGAAACTTTAGAGGCAGCTTTGTAGTGCCTTTCTTCCAGGGTGCTAAGGTGATTCAGAGAAGGCCTTGAGAACTGCTCTGTCAGACTCAGTCTCTGCTAAGAAGTCTCAGTTTGGGCTTCTTTTTAATTGTCTAGACCAGAACAGTAAGTGCGAAAAAGTCCTGTGACCCAGTTCCAGATGCAGACCTCGTGACTCATCTCAATTGCACCAAAATACAAGAAAAATAAGTTATCATCCTTTTCTTGCTCTTTCCCTCTCCTTCTTTGTTATATCTTCAGTGTGTGTATGGCTTAATTTTAGTTCTGATAAAAGCAAATGACATTTTAATTTTTATGGCATGATTTATTGTCATTTGGGTTTTAATTTATGAAAAAATAATTGAAAAGAAAGAGAGATTTAACCCTGACCGGCATTCTTGATAGCTATGAGCCATAGCTATGAGACTGTAGCTATTTCAGGACATATTTTATTCACCCAAGCAGGACAGGAATATATTATTTTCTGATAGTAGTTCTGTGCAAAGGCCTAATTGTTTGCTTGCTGGATGAAAGAAGATTTGAAAAGAAAAATGATCTGATGATCACAGTACACATCTTTTGCTACTCGTTTTCTGCAATCAAGATGAAATATCAAGGAAGAATACCTGTTGTTTATTCTGTTTCTCTACTCCATCACAGACCTTCTCGGTTGCTTTGTGGTATGACCACTCTGTCTGACCGTCATTCCATTTGATACTCGGGAAATAGCAGTGTTTCCATCCAGCGAGGTCTACTGGTCTTGGCACATATAAAGATATCCTCATCTGCCCCTTGAAGGCTGCACTTCTCCTTTTCCACTCCCTGACACATCCCCAGGGTTGCAGAGTGCTGGGGCAGAGAAGAAACGAATATTACTAGCAGCAGCCATGCCACTCCTTCGGGAAGGATGGCGTCTCCTTTCCTACCTTTGGAAACGACAAATTCTGTTCCATGTCACCAAAGATTTGTGTCTGCTATAAATTTATAGCCAATTTAGAGAACTCTCTATCTTCTGTCCCTCCTCCTTTCATGCCTTGGTCCCGCCAGCACTCTGGCAAGCCAGGAAGACTTTCATCTCTAGCTGGCTGCAGGGATCGCAGGTCTGTCCAGGTCCTAAGCAGACGGTGGCTGCCTCATTGTCAGGAGTCATCTGTGCCTCTGCCACAAGCAGCCTCACAGGCCAGAAAATATGGTTACCAGGCTGCCTTTCTAACTCCTGCTATGTTCTTGCTCTGTGAACTGCAAAGGGATTTCGTCTTCCTGCAGGGCTATGCCTCTCAGAGCCTGACCAGGACTTGGCAGTATCCAGCAGTGCCCTAGAGGCCCACAAAATAGCACAGACACATCTACTGGTACCTCTTTTGTTCTGTGAAGATGCACATGATGCCTCATCAGAGGCCAGTCATGCTGCGATCCACAGGTCAAACCCCGATAGCTTGCCTATATGGAATCCCGATCCAGCCTATATGGAATGGGTCAGAGCTGTGTCCCTCAGCCCTCCTGCACCGGCTCACTGCCCTAGCTGGCTGCGGGAGCATGTCCTCTGCTCCCTCTTAATGGAAGGTGACACTGTGGCTGTGCTCCGTAGCATGACCATGAGGCACTTGGCAGCCGGAGAAGCAGCGTGAGCACTTGGACCCAGCTCCGCTGTGTGCCGGGGCCTAATTGGCACGACTGGTCCTTGAATGCTAATAAGGTTCCTTATTAGCATCACCCGGCAAAGGCGCCGGGGAAGGAGTGGGCACAGTAGCAAACAAAAGCATAAGGAGTGCTACCCAAGTCCGTTGGAAGGGTCTAGCTAATCCTCTGTCCTGTCTAAATGGCTGGCATGCACTCCGCTGCAAAGAAGGATTTTTCCACTAATGCTTTTCTTTATCTTTTCTAGCAGCTGTGGCCAAGCTCAGTATTTATATTAGTTCCTTTTAAAATCCTCTTGGTCTCTATTTTATCTGGTAGTGAATTCCACAGCTTAATTATGCATTTGAAAAAAGTAATAATTTACCTGTATTCATCGAAAATGTGATGCCCTTTCCTTACTCCCCTTCCCCGCTACTTTATTTTATATATTCATAAGTTCGCATATCTTCATCGCAAGATGCCGTTGCAAGGTAGATTTGTTAAAAGGGTTTTCTTTGGTGCCTGCTGTGTACAGCACAGTGAGCACATGCCACGGTGGAAGATGAGTATACACAGGGCTGCAGCTTCCTTTTTTCCTCCCGGAAAATGTGTCTCTGGGCACTTGGTCCCTGGGGATTTATGCAGCGTTTTCCATATATGAAAAATGCGATACAAAAAGAGCTTGGCTCCTCTTTTCACCTGCAGAGGGAGCTCTGTGAGGGCCAGGGAGATGCTAGCTCTGCCTTTTCTGTACAATTCTGCAGATTTATCACATTTTGGAGCCTGGGCTGCTAGTCAGAGGCCTCTCACCAGGACTAAACTCATCGGAAGAAAAAAAAAATCCCCCTACATTCGTTCCCAAGCAAGCTGTCCTGCGTTTCTGTGCTTTAAACATCTTTGAGCAAACTGCTGTCAACAGCATCCTCTCCTTCCCTCCCTCCATGGGTTCTGTCTTGTGAGCACAGCACGGGTGAAGAAGAATAGCGAGCAGATGTTTGGATTTCACACTGCACCTCTCATCCCTCCCCGTCTGCTAGTCCTGGGGGAAGATTTTTCACCAGTAAGTGCAATGGGGATTCTTAATGAACAGCCCCTGCTAAGCCAGAAAAAGCGTCCTGTGAATACCGGGGGCAGCTGATGGATCTGTGCTGGTGTTGAGGGCAAGATGCTGGGGCAAGACAATTCTGAGTTCCTCCAGCCTTGTCTTTAGCAGAGGGGGTAGATCAAGGACCACTGACCAGAGCTTTGCCAGTTCTTTGAAACTTAACGTGACTGTCAGTCTGTGGCCTCCAGTGCTGAAGGACCGATGGTGTGACTCACAGTCCTGGTGCCTGATTGTCTGCAGTCTTGTATCTAAGAGGCCAGGAGGAAGAAGCTTTTGGTTTCCTTTCTGAAATGCCCACATCCTCATCTATCAGGAATTAAAATCCTGGTCCTAATATTCTGACATGACACCTACTGCGTTTAAATGCTGATAATTTTTTGTGCAGGGAAGGAAGGAAGTGAAATCCTAACCTATATAAGCAGGATTCTGAAGTGCAATTCTAGCAATATAACGCAATATTCTAGCAATAGATAAAATCACTGTGTTTTGCATATATTAGAGACACGGTGATAAAACAGGCATTTAGGTAGCCTGAAATTCTCAGTGGATTATGCTAGGAAATGCAGCAGGAAATGCATTTTTCCCGCTAGCACATAGCACGGTCCTGGGATGATATAAAGCCATGGGCGTGATTTTTTGTCAGTCTGAGCATGTGTTTCCTACCAAAAGATTCTCCCCCTTTGGAAACATTTTCTCTGATTGTGATTCCTCTCAGCAGCTTCTCTCTGACCTTTGAGTTTAGAAAGCCCTTAAATACCAGAAAGAAGGAAAGCAAAATATTTGTAGTGATAAATTTTCACCCTTGCTGGCAAGTCAGTATTAGTCCTATTTTTGTGACGTTGTCAGACTCTAATGGATCAAAAATGGACCTTGTTTCCAATAGCCTTGACTCCCCAAGCATGTACCTGTGCAGTCGGCCACATTTTGTCTCCAGAATGTAATAAAATGATATACAATTTTAGAGATGTTACATGTTCTGTTTGTGTGCTTTATTTTATACATTTCAAAGAGATAAAAATGACAGACTCGAAATATGGTACTTTTGCAAAACTGCACCAAAGTGCCAGCAGCATCCTAAATTCGAGTACCTGTGAATACACTCTACGGCATTTGAAGAGCGAGAGCAGGCAAGTCCTGTGTGGAAGGACACCCGACCTAGCGCCATGGTTTTCCCCTAGCAGATGCCGTGCTTGCTGGAAGCGTCCACCTGCATGTGAGTTAAAGAACCTGCAGGCAGCAAAGAGCCCAGCGGACTCTGTGTTGAGATGGGGCTCACCCCAGTGCGCTTGCTGTGGTCTGGCTGGATTCCTTCCGCTCACTTTTAAATCAATCCTGCAGTTTCAGACAGATGCGGTATGTTTTACAGCCTCTGCCGAATTGCTTGGTTGTCTGGCAGCGTGCTGCTGTAAGGTCTGCTGCTTGCCATGCCAGTACTGGCTTTATTTCAGTGACAGATGACATTTTCCTAGTGTATGCATAGTTTATAACCAGCTTTTATTAAAGCTTTCTCCTTGAGCAAAAGGACATCTATTACGAGGAGAGACTGGCAATGGAATCAGGGGTCTTTGATGCCGTCCTGTTGATTGACTAAGAACGTACCACGTCCTGCTTCACAGAGCACAGCAGGAGTCAAATGACAGAAAATATCTCCTTTCCTTGCATCTTCGGGTGTCTCTAAGGCAGCACTTGCCCCAAATACTCTGCCTTCACTGTCTTTCAGAGCCTTCTGCTATTTCTGCCTCTGCATGGCTTCTCTCTCGGCTTCCTTAGCCTTCTTGCTACTCTTTTGCAAACATACAAATCATCACAAAAAAAAAAAAAAAAAGCCAACCAACATTGTTCTGCGTGGGGGAAGTTTACNGGCTTCCTTAGCCTTCTTGCTACTCTTTTGCAAACATACAAATCATCACAAAAAAAAAAAAAAAGAGCCAACTACATGTCTTCTGCTGGGAGTAACTTGCATGTGCATTTTGTTTTGGCAGTAATTTTTCTGTTTGATGAAACACAGTCATGTTTTGATTCTCTGATTCCATATATATTTGCCTAGTGGAGGAAAGGAAGTGTGGCACATGAACATATGCAGTACATGGATTTTGTAGGAATGTGAATGTGAATATATATTATTTTTATATGCATGTATGCACATGTCTTTAGATGCCTCTTGGTCTGTGCCAGGTGCAGTATATGACAATGCAATGATTTTAGACATATTTGATGCATTTCTGTGCAATGTCTATATGGTTTATTCTTCGTGTGAATCCTTGTTTTAAACAACCAGCTTATTGTTTTAAGCTCTGCCTCTCTGTGAACTATGAAGGACAGGTAAATAGGGAGCCAGAGAATGGAGTGAGGCAGCTGGGAGATTATTAATATTGAAAATATCAGCAAGCATCAGCCCTTTGATCGCAAGGCATGTTTACAAAAGGACCTTTCCACTGCATGAGGACGCTTGCACACTCCACCAAGCTAGTTGGCATTCAGTGCATGCCACAGCAGCTGGTTCTGTCTCTTGCTCTGTGGCTGTCCAGAGAGAGATTGTAAAATGAGTCGACAGGTAGATAAATAAAGAGAGAAAACTGGCTATTGTCAGAGACAAATGCAGGTTTATGTAGATGCAACTTGACAGGAGGCGGGGAGGGATAAGTCACGTTTGCAGACTGCGTGGAGGCATTGCAATTGCACTGGAGCCTCTGGTCCAAAGCTCTGGGAAGACTGGGAAAGGGGAGGTGGCATAAGCACTGTCGGTTAGCTGGACCTGGTGTCCAGTTTCAGCCCTTGTGCCACACCTGATGCCACCTGTGCCACATCACTGCTGCAAAGCATTTATGCTCCCCCTGGTTATGATCTCTCATTGTGTTGATGCTGATTATGGCCTCTGGGCTCTTCCAAAAGAGAAATAATAAATAGCGCCAGCCTGCTCTGTGCTGCATCCTCATTTTGGTACTGACCTGAACCTTCTTCTGAACCATCTCCTCGGGAGAGGGTTTGAATCACTGCAAATCAAGAGCAGAAAAAGAACTGTATGATCACCCAGTCCTGTCACTGCCAGTCTGGTCTGCAGATATTAATACAATTTCTGTTTGGGTTTTTTTTTTCCCCATGGGAAATTAGTGTATGATTCTGATGTTGTTTTTTTCTCTTTTTAAACCAGGAATCAGCAACATGCAGCAAGACAGTGGATCCACTTTTGCATTTCACAGCCTTACCTCAGGTATGTTGTGACTAGTATAAAAACACCTGTAGCAGGAGATGGCATAGTGGAATCTCTGTTCCCTGGCTAAGACTGCCGGATGCTAATCACAGTGTAAATACTAATAATTAATAATAATGTGTGAGTAGCTATCTGCAGCTCTCCCTTGCTCAGTGCCATCCACATTGGCAGGCAGTGGCAGGAGATGGCTCAGTATTTCATAAACAGCATTTGCAAGCTTTTGTTCCGACTCAGTACAGATGTTCAGTTCAGCCATGTTTGTGCCCCTTTTTATTCACTGTTGGCTAATACACGGGGAGAGTCTGGCTGTTTGGGGGAAGGGGGTTCTTTGTGGTTGTTCAGAGCACACTTAGAAAGGCAGTTGTGGGTAAGTGTGAGGACGGACCTTAGATCATAAGTGTTACATGAAACCTTTGCAAAAGGAGAATCTCAGTCCCTCACAGTGTGTTTGTCAGTGTATGTCTCTAAATCGGACACTCCCAACGTCCCTGCAGATTAGACCATGTTTGGAAATCAGTGAATTTCTAATGCTATGGTGTTGTGAGAGGAAAGTATCTCTAAGAGGGAAAACATCTTAGATTTCATCAAAGTGATCTACACACTACAATGACGGGAACAGAAAGTAAGGAGGAGGGACAATTCACCTCTCTCAGAGGCTGCTAATTTCCGGATCTCTCCTATGACATACAGAAGAAAGGTTCTGTGGTTTTACTTCTGAATCTCTCTATCCCTCTCTCTTACTCACATGAGGTATTTTTTTACAGATTTAACCCTCCCTTCCCTTGTCTTTTCCTCACAAAAAGAGGCGGTGTTTCATAGGTTTAGATTCTGTATCTTTCTCACGCGTGCAAATATCCGTATACAGAAATGCGTGCAAGCTGTTTTTATAGATGTAGCTCTTGTGTATATCTGCCTTATAGTTGAGAAGATTCCTATAGCTTTAGCTTGCACATATATAAATAGTCTCTCACATACACACATACATGAAAGCATGCTTCTATGCCTTTAGTTCTGGCGTCACACAGAAACAGGTTTTGCTCCTTTTGAAAGGTAAGAAGTGTAGGAGGGGGCTGCCTAGCTTTACGTTGCTAGAAGTCTAATTAAAAGATCTGCAGAACTCTTTGCTGTGGTAAACCACAGTTCAGCCATAGGAGACAGAAATGCTTTAATTTAGCTGAAATTACTGGACTTAGTAGAGGTAAATGTCACGTATATCATGGTAAATCTAATATCTGTGATATACAAGAGATCATCCTAGATAATCAGCTAGCTCCCTCTTACCTTCAGAGAAAGGTTGTGTTTTCTTTTGTGCTGTTTACTTCTGGAAGAAAAAATGCCACAGCAAAACAGGAATGTGCGGTTATAGTGTTTGATTCTCTGCTTTCCCAAACTAGAAAATGGTACTGGAAGCCAAGTATGTTAGTAAAAGCAAAGAAAAGCTCATTCTTGAATAGCAGATAATATGTTGTTTTGTAGCAACTTTGTTCTCTTCAGGGTTTTCAATTTTCATTAGACCAAAATAAGCAAAGCAGTAAGCAAACCAGCAAAAAAAGTATTCAAAGGGAATTTCAGGGGCAGTATTTTCCCCTAAAGATTCTTGTCAAAAAAATAATAAGCTCTTTTTTTGCCAGCTTGTCTATAGACTTTTGATTCGGTCCTACATTTTTGTGCCTCTAGTAATGACCTGCTGTAGTATGAATCAAAAGGTTTTTTAACGTTATACCTCATAAATAATTTCTGGGCATTCTTCATATAGCATTGCCCCCTTATGCCAGCAATGGGCTTACCCAGAAGAAAAGGAGCCTTTAGTGGGAGATGCTTACATTGGGAGGGAAGGTAACTGCTGCAAAGTGGATGGATGTGAATCAGCTACAAATTTCTTCAAGGGCGAATGTTCCTTTAGCAGCATTTTTAGCATCTTTGCCTAACAGAGAACAGGGAGCTGAATAAGTGGTAATATTCTGACGTCATTTTAAATGTTCTTGGGGCTATCTCTAGTCACACTGTTTATACAGTTTAAGGTCTGAAATGTAAGTGTTACTGTTATCCCAAGATAAGACACAATGAAATGGTGTCTGTAGCTGGTGAGGGTTATTTCTGTATATCAAATTATGTCATGCTACTAGGTTTTCAAATGGACTCTAATTAAATTAAACAGCTTTTTTTTTTTTTTTTTCCCTTTATCACCACAGCCAGATCGAGATTGTGTTGCAATTATGGGGAAAGATCTATATTTATAGTGTGGAAAGAATTTGTACAGAAGCCACACTTGTCTCTCTGCCTGGCGTGACATTTTCGTTCTGCACTAATGTTCTGTAACCTTCTGGTAGGTAAAACAGGCACAAAGTATATACCAGCATTGTAAAGACAAAGCTGCAGGTCTGTCTTCTCTTGCGTTTGAAATATGGTAACAGTTGCTAAAACCCCTTTCTTTCTAATATGTCCGTGGTTAGAAGTTGAAAGCTGAAATTCACACTTACTGACATGAATGTGAGAACTAGGTCTTCAAGAGAAATATCAGGTATCCTTGGTTGCAGCAGAAAAATACACAAGAAATACAATACTGGTAATGTTTGCTGTGGCATTCCAATTACACTTTGGCTTTCATTTGCTATCTTATACGTTTGTATTGGAACATCTTATAATCTTTCATGTATCTGTCCTCAGAACATCCCTATGAAAAATTGCTGACCTATTTTCTCCGGAGTCACACTAGAGATTGGCAAAAGAAGTTGTTCATAACGTTTCCAGTATCAGCCCCTCATCAATTCACTGTTGACAAAGGTTACACTGGAAAATTGGTTTCCCCCAGCACAGAAACAATGCGATTGGAGGCATTCAGTATTGATGAAAGATGCTCTTTTTGTGACAGGCCTTGGCTAGGGAGTTGTAAAATCTGAGTTCAGTTTGTAAAGTCTATTATAAAATCTGAGTTCAGTTTGGCGCTGCCAGAGACTTCCTTAGTGTATGTTTTTGGACAAAGCAGGTCTTCCTTTGCCTCAGTTTTTCCATGTGTGAAATGCACAGCTCTGTCTGATGAAGCACTTCTCATTAGTGGTCCAGATGCACTGGGATATTCAGGGATGGAAACTGCATCAGTTCCTAATTGTGTGAATTCCAGCAGTGCTTTGCAAATAGCATTCAGACATACAAGTGCTGGCCTGGGAAGCTTGCCTATCACCAGGCTTGTCGCTTATCACTGGGCTTTCTCATTACCATAATCAATAGAATTTACGCCCAAAATAATCAATGAATAACCATCAGGAGCTGTGTATCTAATCTTCTGCTCCAATTCTGATCACTTTTTTCTCTACTGCTTGCGCTACAGCTTGCATTGTTATAAAAATGTCTAGAAGTTGAGCATAATAAAATGAAAAAAAAAAAATCTGATTCAAAGTTAGAGGTGCGGTCTCACTTAAGGTTTCCAGATAGCTCAGCTTATGCAGAAACTTGGTGTCAGCTTCTGTGGCCCATGCCGTTATTACAAAAATCTTTTGTAATAAATTTTTTAATACATAAAAAATAAGTTAAGTATAAATGCAGCACCAAGGTTCTTTGTGACTTTCTGGTGATAACAATTCAGATTAAGGAGAAATGAGAATTAGCCACTGAATCTGTTGCAGCAAACAAATTACAATATTAAAATGTGCCCTTTTTTGCTTTGCTCGTTTTTCTTTAACAAGCTGCGTTTTTTAGCCTTCTGCCAATGCTCCACAGTTTCTCAGCGAATCGCTCAGTGGGCAACGGCTGGTCAGCTCTCAGATCGTCTTTTAACGGCAGGAGAGGAATGTACACCAAAGCTCTCCATAGCTGCATAAGCAGTATACATGATCTGTGCACACAGAGAAGATTTGATTTATCCCAGCGGTGCCAGATTCTCTCTGTGTGTGCGGATCAGCTGAACTATCCATGTGCAGTCAAAAAGCCTTTATCCTGCTCCCTGTTTGGATTCAAGAAGCACTTTGCAAAAAAAGGCTGCTGGGGGTGGCTGCTGCCACTTGCTCATCTAAACAAACACACTCATTATGCGGCAGGAGGGAAGATTGTGGTTCACTGTGACAGTTCATTTACTCTGACACCTGAGGGACCATTTAGAAAGAGGGACATCAGAAGCAGGCTTTTTGCCCAGAAAATCGTCTCTCTGTGATATATGGCCTGCATTCACAGGTGGAGCATCTCTGCCTCAGGGAACGGATATCTTTGAAGAAGAAAATGACCATAGTTTAAAATGATTTTAGGCTTGGCCCACAAAAAACATAGGAATCACTCATCTGATCTTCATGCAACTGATCTTTGGGAGCCCTTGTTCTTCTAAGTGTCTTGCCCAAAGTCTCATGACAACATAAATTCAACGCTGGAAGTAGGAGCTGTGTATCCTCGGCAGCTGCTGTAACTACTAGGCAGAGCCACACCTGTAGTTTGATAAACCCAAGGATGCGAAGCAGTAGCCCTGGCAGCGTGCTCCTGAGGGAGCCTCCCCTGTGTTTTCTGTTCCATGTGAACGGTATGTGGGCAGGGTTGTAAGAGACTGGCTGGGTAAGAAGGTGAAGGCACTGGCTCTCCTTTTAACATCTGGAGATGAGGATACTTCCAGATGGCCATATGAGCTTTCCAAACAGAAGATTCACGATCATGTTCAACTAATTATTTGCATTCAGGGAGGGCTGGGACATCTTTCAAATGCTGCCTAGATAAGCAGTAAATTAAAAACCAGTTAAGAATGAGAAGACAGAGGGAAATGATGCCAGGTGTGGAAAGCGGTGGTCTAGGTCTGTTTAAACTTGATACTCTGCCTGTCACACTTCATCTGATTGCTGGCTGTAAAAACAGTGTGCTTGTGCTCAGGGGCCTCAAGGTAGCAGCACTGTTGCATGTCTGAAGCAAGAGGACACCTGAGCACTTGCAGGCAAAGTACTTCTCAAAGAACATCTCTCCTGCCTCATACCATTCATTATAGAGCTAGTTCTGTCCTCCCTTTTAACGTTACTTCCCTTGCTGTGCATCCACAGGAGCTCTCCTGGCTTAGGATTTCCTAACTTAGCCAAGTCACTAATATTACGAATCCAATCTCATTATTATTAGCGTTATTCAGTGTGATCATTTTTATCACAGTTGTGCTTAGAAGCCACTCCCAAGTTCCTGGTTTTTCTCTGCATACCCAGTAAATAACAACACCTTTCCAAAAACCGATGTGCCACGTAATGCAGATGAAGCAGGTCACCAGTGCAGCATTTTGCATCCCGTAGTTTAGTCCGTGTAACTGACTTCTCATGTCAAGTCCTGGCCCCACTGAAATCAGCAGGAACTTTGCCACAGGCATCAGCTGGACAAGGATTTCATCTCTAATGTACTGAGTGTGATCCAGGTTAGTTAATGACACTTGGGTTTCATCTTTGTTCAGAGGGGCTGAATTTATTTATGTATCTGTTTATTTATTTTGGGTTTTTCTAATGAACAGGTGGCCTCCGATTCCCGACTCCTCTTTGTAATGAAGCCATTTGCAACTATGCTGCAGAATTGTTTACTAAATACAGTTTACCAAGCTTTTTTGGAATAAAAATTACTTAAGATGTCCAAGAGCTCCGGCTGGTGATGTGCCTCATACGATCTGTTTTTCAGTAATGGATTATAATTCCAAACACGACACTACTTATTCCACTCTGTGGAGTCTAATTAACTGTCAGAAATGCATTGTTGAAGGGATGATGGATTATACCAAGGAAAACATTAATGAAGCTCATTCCAGGCAGCCCACGTGAAGACCACAGCTGATGTCGCTGGCTGCATGGAAAGTCCGTTCCTTTTGGTTTCCAAAGCCTCAAGCAGGGAGAACCTCAACTGCCTGACAGTCCCACCCAATTAAGAGCCCATTAGATGCACCCTTTTCTTTCACTGTCGTGATCAAGGTGATTTTAGTCTTTGCAAGTAGCTGGCTTTACCGCAGAAACAGAGACTGGGGAAAGTGAGCAATGACTGTCTAGTAGTCACATTATGACTATTATTCCTGGCCTGACAGTGCTGCCTACTAGCAGAGCCACTAGTAGAGTGGCTGAGGTGAGAGAATAAACTGTGCTTGGCAATACACGCTTCCTAGAAGGTCAGGACCTGCCGCCTTTTGTGGAGTTGGGGGCAGCTGAAAAATCTGAGCTCTGAACAAGCGGAGCATTCTTTTCATGCTACCATGTGTATCCTCCCACCTCAGGTGAATGATATCCCACACAGTGACATCCAGCTCTGAAATTGTCATTCTGAACTGAGGCTTGTGTCTGCTTCTCCTGACCATGGCTTTGAAGACAGCTGCCTCGGGTCTGGGACCAGCAGGCTGACACTGGTGTCTTCTTTCTGTCTGCGTGCAAAAATCTCGCAGGATCTGTTTTTCTGCTCCTCTCTTCCTACTGCACCACCCCCAGCAGAAACAGTACAGACCTGGTAGTGTCCTGCTTCCTCACACAAATTGGGAAGCTATTTGCTTTGAGGTCGTCCTGGAGAACAGTCTTCCCAGTGGTGAGAGCTCCAGCTTCCCAGACAGCCTGATCCTCTCAGCAGGAAACTGCTGGAAACAGGGCAAAGAGCATCCGTTCATCACTCACCACAACTTGTCTCCTGCTGGCCAAGGCTGTGCCATCTGCTGAAGAGAGAAGAGCATTTCTCTCCAGCCACTCTCCAGCCTTCGGGTGCCAGTTCAAAAGCAACAGCAGTAAATGTGACAGCATGTAATTAAGTGGGAATGGATACCCGTGTGAACCCAGCGGACAGGGGTGAACACAAGATGCTGGCAGAATTCTTCTCACCTCATCCTGAACAGATGGCACCAGATTAGCCCTCTTT
>VYZM01006520.1:123249-219270 GCA_013398915.1 Dromas ardeola | reverse complement strand
TTTGTAACCTTTTAAATAATGAAGCAGCAACCTAGCTAAAAAAAAAACCATCTGGATCATATAATCCTAATCTTCCTCAGGGTTAAGTGCAGGTTATCTCACCGTGGGCTGAGGTAAGAGCATGGTCACTGGCACACCAATTGCATGGCTGGAAATCGATTCTGTTAAGTGACTTCATTTCCACCCGTGTTAAATCTGTGATTAGAAATGCTCCTTTCTCACTGAGGATTTTGACCAGAAATCTAAACTAGTGGGTATTCCACTGCCGCCTTTTTTTTTTTTACCATTAGCAGCTTTTCCCCACTCATCAAATCTGGAACAGGCTGGATGAAAAAGAAAGAGCCTTACTCTAAATTTAGCTGAAATCACATTTGCCCATCCTCAGAGCTTGCAGAGGTTGGGTCAGAGAGTTGATTGTGGACTGTTCTCTGTTTCTACTCAATGGCTTGTCCAACTACTTAATTTAGTATAGTGGGATGCCCTGGGGATTAAGTCTAAGACTTCAGCCTTCCAGTTCCTCCTTCCAGTCCCTGCAGGACCAGCCTTTGAAAGGCTGTGGGTACCAAGAGAGGAAGGGGTTTAAGGGTGATGCAATAAAATCTAAATAAAACTAGTGGGATTAAATAAAGCACAGAGAGGTTTACACTATCAGGAATTATATCCTATTAGACTACAGGATAATCCCAAGAGAGGTGGCAGAATGCGGCAGACAGTTTAATGCAAATTGCTTATACCAGCTTGTGAATACTGAAAGATAAAAGGCAGCAGATAAATTAATTAAAAATCCATGGTTCAGACATGCCTTGATATGCCTTTTACTGTCCCTGGAATTCATGAGGAGAGAGAACAGTACAAAGCGAACGGAGTAGCACAAGGGCAAGGCTCCTAGCATTTTTTTTGGCATCTGATTATGTCAGTTAATTTAAGCCAAAGACACTGCAACACAAAAAACATTCCACCAAACAGAAGTCTTATCTGAACAAGTCATTTTTCACCTTTTTTATGACTGCATTTATCAGACAATCTCTGAAATAAAGTTCACCTCACTTATATCTCATCATGAAGACTCAGCGTCTGCTGAAATGAAAGCAATTAATTGAGGTCTTTTACAGAGAGTCGCATTACTTTCTCTCATGCATCATTGAGTTAATTATTTAATGACATATAAATCCTAACGGTTCAAAAGGTCTGGGGCTGCGCTGGAACTACAGTGCAAAGCTGCCTTTCATCTCTCTCTTCTCACAGAATAGCAACTTCCACTTTCTTGTGAAGAAGGAGCTATCTCTTTGAAATATTGTTGTGGCAGCCATCAAAAGGTGCGATACGAAATGTTTATTCACACACAGATACCAGATATTAAATGAAATGAAACATATGTGATTGCCTGTTTGTTTGTTATTCCCCTGTTAAACCCTAAAGACATTTTCCTATCACTCTCTCTCGTTGGATTAGCTGTTGAATAGTATGCGTCTGTTTGATGTAGTGTGTTACTTTCATTAGATAATATTTCTCATTAAGGAAATATCGCAAATTAATTAATTTGTAAAAAGACTGAACATTTTGTTAATAATGCTTTGGATTTATTGGTACCTTTTATGTAAGAATCTTGGAGTGCTTTGCAGAACTGAATTAATTAATGATGAGGTTGCATTTTCTATCATACAAGTGTGATCTTGGCACCTTTGGGACTACAGCTTTTTGTTTGTCCTTTGCACAGGGTATTTGGACCCACCCCTGGCAGATGCCGGGTACCTTCACCACTGAGTGACACAGGAACTCACTGACTCTTTCATGGCCTTGGGCACACCGTGTTTTCATCTCAGCGTAAGTGTACTGACCCTTGTCTTGCAGAATCTTTCTAGGGACGCTTCCTGAGCCATTTTTCCGTGTTCTTTCACTGCCCAGAAATTTCTCCTTTTTGTGACTAGCTAGACCACAGTGAGAGCATGGTTTCTGCTAATGTCCTGTTCAAGTGATGCAAGGCTGCTGCGAAAGTGGACTGGAAAGAGTTGAAGTCCTACCTCCCAAAGTGATAGTAAATGCCCAGTATTCAGAATTGCCGCGTCACCTCTGTATCCTTGGCCCGAATGCTGCTGAGCGAGTACTTTCCCCTTCTGTCCCTAAGTACGAAAGGTTCCTTGTGAACAGTTTGGTTTGGACATTTATCCTGTTGTATGTTATGCTTTGCTAAGTACATGAACAAGATCTGCAGACAACCTGAGCCCACAGGCTGAGATTAGGCTTGACTTTGCTTCCAGTAGCAGGGCGATGCTCTGAGGCTGGAGACGTGTGTCTCATGTCCTGCTACCAAAAAAAAGTGAAAAAGCACACGTGGCCAGTATGAGTTTCCCTGAGATAATTTTCTTTCAGCTGCCACTGGCGGCTTCTTATTTGTAGCCATTTTGTGAATGGGACTGAATGCCTCTGCTTCACAAAAAAGAAATGGCTGTTTCTCAAACCCTTACTCCAAAGGCTAGAAACAATCATTCTTCATTGCAGACCAACCTTTATAATGTGTAAATTATCTTGCGTCCATTACAATCAGTTAAAAATCTAGCATAGATACATCCACTGTGGCTGGGGAAATTCGAACACATTTGCAAACATCCCTTGTCTGCAACGGAAACAATAGGCTGAGCACAGCTGCCTGGAAACAGCTCAGCCACCAGTGAACAGCTGCAGCTTTTGCAATGCCTGCTTTTCTGAGAGATGACATCTGTGAAGGTACTGTGGCAGGCCATCCAGACAGGTTTATGTGAGGTGAATACCCTCTATGTTGAAACGGTGCGTAAAAGCCCAGACACCTTGAGGAGCTCCTCTGGACCTTTACCAAAGATTTAAAAGTGTTCTGGAGATCTGTTGAGGCCATGTTGCTCTGTCAAACATGATCTTGGTAGCTCATCCGTTTTGGAGCTGCAGAGGCACTTTAATACACAGGTTGCGTGGAATGGAAATTGAAGATTAAATGGGAAATCAGCCAAAGAAAACAGCCAAAGTTTCAATATGAAAAGCACCTGGAGTTTCAAATGCCCACCAGAGCAGGATTTTTTCTAGTGCCAAGAATGTGTGCTAACACGGGGGTAAAATAATGAGAGAAATAGGGCTTGGAAGAGGGTGGCCCTGAGTCCCTTCCAAGTTGGGTCAACCCCTGTGCTGCAGTACATATATTGCTTTGGGAAGGGGAACTCCAGACGCACCACATTACTGTGTCAGGGAGTCAAGCCCACTCACCTGGAGTGCAGGGACTCCTCGGTTCACCAAGGTTTTTGCAGTGCCTTTTAGTAGAGACCTGTCACAGCCTAGAGGGGAGCTCTGAAAAGCCTTCTATTTAGGGACCTTTCTGCATGCACATCATCTGACATTTCTATTCCCTTTGCTAACCGTGCTGCAGGGGCCCTCCACATGAAAACAGGAGCTGCATTTCTCCAGTGTTCATCTGTTCTGCAACATCTACTCCCTCCTCCCTTCCCTCCCCATCCAAAAATGAGGGCTTTCTGCAGCAGTCGAAATCACGAAGTACTGGGGAAGGATCTGAGTTGTCTGAAGTGTCTCACTCAGGTCAGAAGTTGGAAGAGGCAGTGAGAACCCGGGAAGAAATGCAAGATTTTTCTAGGTCATTTGTACCTACCTGAAAATGACAAAGACACACAGGTATTCCTGCACAAATTAATGGGAAAAAAAAGAAAAAAATCCTCCATGGCCTGTGAAAGACAAAGATGCCATCTGTGAATCAAAAATCTTTGAAATGCCCATCTCTGGAGGCTGTGAGATTGTGTTGGGGAGAGGGATGCTTGCCCTCTGCTTACAAACTTTTTCCTTCACATTTGGTTTTACCCACTCTGAGAGACAGTATCTTTGGCAAGGTGGATTTTTAGTAGGATTTGTTAAGGCTCTACAGACAAATTGAACCCTTCTTCTTCCACTGAAAATGCCAGCAAATCTCTCACAGTCTTCAAGAGAAGTCTCATGCTTTAACCCTTGCTCAGAAAACTGTGAGGCAGTGATTGCCACATCAGGACTGATTTTAGAACAGAACATTTTCCAGGGCATGTTTTTTAATAAAATACATTTCCAAGGACCCCTGCTATTAAAGAGATCAAAGAAAAAGCTTAGCTGATACAAAGGCAGTTGAAGACATACATGTCAAAATGAATATGAACAGAAATTAGCAAGGAGAGTGAGGACTACTGTGAAAATAATTCATGTGCCTGATACAACAAGAGCTGTGCAATTTTATTAATTATTCCTAAAGCAGTTTTTAGGAAATACCCTTTTTTACCTACTTGCTTTCTGATTCCTTGTTTCAGCCACAGCTAACAAGTTCTCTTTGGTTTCCTTTCCTCAGGGAAGGGCTGTAATGGAAAGAAAGAGGAGAATAAATTAAATAGATCCACTTTCAAAGTGAATTGTAGCTTTTCAGTTTCCCTAAACTCATACAAGCTGCCCATGAGATAAAGCTTTTGCATCTGTGGGAGCGAAACAACTGGATGGCCAGGCCAGGAGAACTACTTCCAATACATTTCAGCCACACTTTCTAAATTAAGTGTCTTAAAGATTCCATTTAGATTCTGTCAGGCAGTTTCTGGGTGTTAATTAAATACTGGCTGATTATGGAAAACATATTTATGGGGATACTAGACCTGCTGATCCCTCTAGGAGTATCTTATAACACATCCTACTTAGAAGTAATTTTTTTTTGCATTGATTTTTCTGTACTCTTTTTTCACTTATTTTAAGAATATTATCATGAAAAGAAAGATATTTCTTTCTTAAAAGTTTTCGCGCCATAACTTCTAAATCCTCTGCTTCTTAGTTGGTGAGTAGGAGACTGCAGGCGATAAATCATAAACTCAAGTTAGAAATATTTCAAATGTGGAAATGTAGCAATTTCAATTAAAAAAGAGACAAACGAACATTTTCTTCTCTTTTGATTTGTGGGGCTAGACACACATTTTGCTGTGAACGGCCATATTTTTATTGGGAGTGGCAGCAAGTTAATAGTTAAAAGCTGACAGAGAGGATTAGAGATTCAGTGGCTCAAAATATTCGCAAAACCTCCTTGTGGCTTCCCTGCAGGAAAAGCGTTCACATAAATGCAACAAGTGTGTGTGGAACTCTGGCAATTTATCTTAAGAATATAGCTCCTGTTATTGGCACTGTGATGTTTCGCTGTCAGTAAACAGCTGCGATAACTAGCTCTTCTTTTGAAGCTTCTGCATAATTTCTGTCTCTCTGTGGGTAAAGGGGGAGTTTTTGCATGACTGTGATCTTACAGAGGGCTCCTGGCTTCGTGTTGTGCTGAACTGGTGACACTGCTCATGCTGGACCAGTATGTGAGATCCTTGCATAATTCAACCCTAAGGAATCTGTCTAAATAATAGCGTGTAATAAACCATACGAAGGGCCTCCAGATGTGACTCATACATAGGAGTACAACACAGCATCAAGATTTTGCTCAAAACTATTAAAACTGAGATTAGGAACACACTCCAAATGAACAGGAATGGCAAAACAAATATGACCGAAGCTCAAATAGATCAAATACAACTCTTTTAGGCTGGCATTTGCCCAAGGAAGCCGGATGAACAACCTGACTTTGCAAAAAGCATCGAAGGTCGTCAGAGAGACAGTTTAATGTTGCATCAAAGGCAGCGTGACCTCTTCCATAAGTACAGGTTCCTTGAACATCACGTTGCACTGCAGATGGCCTGGTTCTGGGTCTAGATGAGCAATGCAACCAGCTGAATCACAGAGACAACTTGATATATCATCATTTGGCTTTTATTTAATACACAATAACATTGCCTCTAAGACTAAATTAATTGCACAGTAGTACATATGAGTCACTTAATTGTAATTGTTATTACCTTAATTTCTACAATTACAGTGGGTAAACAACGGTACTTCATTTTCCAAGTGATGTGGCTTACATTTATAGCACGTTTTCTTTCTACCTTGCGCATTTCTCATAGCAATTCTCTAGAAAACTGACATAAAATAAATGCTCCCCAGCAGAGGATTCTGAAGCGTTATAATACGTTGTGGTAGGAACTTCCCCTTCAGCTGTGGCCGCCTCCTGAGTGGGACATGGTCACTGATTAACACCAACTTGCCCCACTAGGCAACAGCGTCAGCTAGTAGCTGAGGAACCAGCATCAGTAGCTTACACTCCCTTGCCTTCTTTTAGTGGCTGTACCCCACAGAGAGGTTTATAAATCCATTGTGCCATCAGATTTATAGCTTTTCCAGACATGGTCCTTTTTTTTTTTTTTTTTTTTAATTTGAATGGTAACTCTATATTTTGTAGATCTTTTGGTCCTGGGTTTGCTTCTAGTAGATGATTGAGCCAGGAGCGGTGTTTCCTCCTGGCTGAATGGGACAATGCCTTTCCAGCAGCAGAGCTCTAGAGATGCATCACAGTTGCTGCACACACGCAGATCCGTAAGAGGAGAGTTCACTAATAACTTTAATTCCTGTGCTCTCCCTTCAAGCTACAATCCTTTTAATTACACGCCTCTAACATTTTTCAGTAGTTCTCACTTCCCAGCAAATAGTTTGGCTAATAGTAGCTGTATTGATGGACCCATCTACCAGAGCAGAGAAAGAACCAAAGCGCATAGATTTAAAATGAATGGAGTGTTTACCTGTACATCATTTTAATGGATGGTGAAATTCATTCTCATGATAGACCCATAAATGTCACTTTCTGTCTGCCACAGCAAAATACCTGTGTAACAAATGGCATGCTGCATTAATACCCAACAAGAGGATGTTCAAAGCAGCTTGACTTGCATTACACACGCTAATAAAGGCTCAACCTGGGATTTTTATTCATTCCGTTGGCTCAGGGAGCAGCAGAAACACATGGGTGGAGGTACAGCAACAAGGAAGATGAATGATATGGAGACAAATAAACCAGTCTGGCTTCCCAGAAATGATATCCCTTTGTTAAGCTTGGGTTTATTCCAGATGCTCTGGTAGAAACAATTCTTTTTTTTTTTCCCCCTGTAGCTCCCTCTTCAATTTATACACGACCCACTGTCAGTTTGCTCAGCTGGCCTATGCTGCAAGAAAACCCTGAGTCTGATCATTTTCTTACATTCATCAGTGGAAACAGACAGTCAGATCTCTGAAATCCCAGTGTCCAGGGGGGCAATGAAATTGAAGCCCACAGACTGACTCAGGTGTGCATGAAAGAAGAAACGTCGTCCTTTGTTTCTTTACATCCTGATTTGCCACAGTCTTTCAGGACTGCAGCAGTGTCTTTGTGCCTGTCTGCACAGTACTTTGGATGCTGTGGGCAGCATGCAAACAGTAAGCATCAAAACATATTCAGCCTTCCTTTTGTTTTCCACTGTGTCTGTGTACTTTCTACCCAGGAAAACCTTTTCTCGGGTTACCTTTACTGTCTTCCCCTGGATTGTGGAGTGGCACAGATACAAAACCAGCAACACTGCTCATCAGCTTCTCCTAGGCTCAGGGGATGGCGTGCAGTGTAGCAAACAGCATCACTGTTTCTCAGTGGGGAAACGACCACAATCACTGTACCAGTACTCAGCTCTGTTCCTGTCCTACTGCTTTTAAAAAAAATGCTGTTTGTCTGCCT
The DNA here is from genome assembly GCA_013398915.1 of Dromas ardeola. Taxonomy (NCBI): domain Eukaryota; kingdom Metazoa; phylum Chordata; class Aves; order Charadriiformes; family Dromadidae; genus Dromas; species Dromas ardeola. The sequence continues at coordinate 211,664 of VYZM01006520.1, read as the reverse complement.
CACGAGTCCATTCTGATGTCTTGGGAGAGGCCTGTGGAATTTCAGAAGGGTGAAACCACAAGAATTCTTTAGAATTAAAAAGGTTTCTTTAGCAGTGACTCAAAAACTATGTCGTTCTATAGAGATTAGGTCCTTTCTATACCTGTAAATCACCCACTAGACTTTAATAGAGGATAATGTCTCATATAAGGGATTGTAAAAGCAGGTTCAAAATGTAGAGAAAAATCCTCTTTTTCTCTGAAGTTTCCCATGAGCAGCTGTCTTCTGTCTTCTTGGTATTTTTGATGTACTCATCACTGTGTGATGGAAAAGGCTGGATGTTTCATGAGCTATAAACAGCCCCACCACCACTTTGTGTTTGAGGCTCATCCTAAGACAGCAGTCCTGTGAAAGCTTTCTTGAATCCGCCCTTTATCTCTCAAGAAAGGTTTTCATTAAAGATGCCTACCTAAAGAGGTACTCTTTGTGCCACCCAGCCTTTCCCTGGCAAGGCAGGTGATAAATTGGGAGTGGGGATGGATTAGGAATCCCTCATCGCGGGTGCCCAAACTAATCAAAGTGTGATGCTTTCCTGTTACTCAGAAACAAGATTAGAGCCTGGGAGAAGTTTAACAGGACTCGAGCGACTGAGTTGAATCATTTAATTCATAGAAAGCTGCCCCCTCCCACCAATTTTCTGTTATACCTTTGGTTTCATCTTTCCTCACTTCAGCTTACTTTCAACTCCGCTGTAATCTAAACTTTAAAAGGCTAGGACTTCTGCCATTAAAAAAATGCTGCGGCTGAGTTTCCAAGACCTGCTCAGCTCTGTCAATCAATCTAAATGGTTAACTGGGCCTGGATGGACTATTTGCCAATTAGAGTTTTCTGTGTTAGAGAAATGTTTGTTAATTTGCAGCTTCCAATATAAATATCCCCTGGATACCAGTGCTTAAAGCTACAAACCCTTTCACAAGAAGAAGCTGCTAGGGACAGCGCTTGTGTAATGCAGAATAGCCGTTCCCCTGCTTGCCAATTCCCATGATCAATGGCCATTTTCCTCAGTCCTGGCTACAGCTCAGATGGCCCCGAAGCATCCAAAAGGGCAGTGTTGCTCAGTATTTGTATGGAGTCATAATCTTAGGTCTCCATCAGAAAGCCAAGAGCATCTGTTCATCTCTTGAGCACTGTCATTGGATCAGGACATACGGCAAGTGACAGGCCCTCAGCGGAGATGCGATCTGAAGCCTTCATCTGCTGCTGTGATTTTCTCTTGCTGAGCTGTTGTGCGAATATGTTTAAGGCAAATACCCTTGCTCCACTCTGATGGCCTCTCTAGCTTTTTATGTGAGGAGAGTGGTAATTCCGTAGTGATATTTCAAGAAAGCTGGTTCTCTGTATTTAAGAGCTTTGAATTGTGAAGAGAAAGGGAAAGTATAATCTTCTTATATTATCATTAAAGGCATCAAGTAATCCTGCTGCAAAAGGTGTGATTTGCTGATCGGAAGGAAAAAATTTCTGCTGCACGGGAATACATATCACCAGCTAATGACTACTTCTTCCCTAGTTCCTCGAATGCTTATCTGTGTCTGATAAATTCCATATCCCTGCCTCCTAATACAGAATCCCCACATAGCAAATGCTATATCCCTTTCTCTAAATATTTTGGTTTTTTCACTGCTGTGTAATTTCAGCCTGCGTAAAAACAACAAACTAATGATGCTGGGATATAAACGTGCTGCAGATCAGGCAAGAGATGGCATAGTACGGTGGGCTCATCATCAGACTGTCAAGGGTCACACACTGAGTTTTTCATTTTGCTGCTGACTTGATCTGCTGCCTTAGGCAAATCACTTCACCTCTTTTGCTTCACGTTGTACCCACAGGGAAAATAAATATAATAAATAAATAAAATAAATAAATATCTAGTATATCTAGATTTCATAGAATCATAGAATCATAGAATGTGTTGGGTTAGAAGGAACCTTTGCCCCACTCCTTTTAAAAAAGGAAAAGAATAAAAGATCTGGGAAGAAGCATCTAGGCACTTTGCTGTGTGACAGTGATCTACGTCTGCCCTCTTGTCCATGGCAGGATGAAGGAAAGCCTAACCGTTGATTCCTCATTTTTGCAGAGAGACACCCCAGCAAGCGAGCCTTGAGGTGGGACTCAGCCGTGCGAACTCCACAAGGAGGAAGAGGGATCTGAGCAAGGTTAGTGAGCTTCTGGGCAAGAGGATTTATGGCGGAAAGAGGTGCCGGTTTGCTGACAGCACATTTTCTTCCCCATGATATGTTTTGCTACTATTACAGCTGCAAATTGGCTAGATTTACCTTGCTGCTGTGTGTTTACAGCATGCATCAAATTGGCTCTGCTGATAACATGGGCTGCTTCCCTTTCCTAGTGTCCCACATCTTTGTGCAGGGATCACCCATTCTCTGGGCCTTGAGCACTCAGTTCTGCAGTGGCTTCAAAAAAGTGTTCCATGGTTTGGATGGACTTTGCATAAGGAAAACATCTGAGCTACAATGTTGGGGGATGGCTACATTGGTATTAATAGAAATGGAGTTTCAGGTTTGGTGCAGGTCATGCAGAAATGTGAGTCAAAGCCAAGAATGCCTGTAGAGGTGTGTGGGCTGGGGACAATAGCAGAGGATTTCATTCCAGGGAAAGGAGGTTTCACAAGCGGAAAGTATATACAAGCAAGTTGAATGCAAAGGGGCTATTGCTTAGAAGGCTGGAGGAGTTGAAGCATCTAATATGCGAATGAGAAATATTATATTAAGAAGCCTAGGCTCACAGGGAAGAGCCGTTCTGTGACAATAGCTAGAATTGTCTTGGACACGTGGGTTGACCATCACCAAGTGCAAAGATACAACCAGCTTCTGACATTGCTGTCAGCAGACTTGAGGTTTGCAGCCAGCTGGCAGCAGAGGGTGAGTCTCTTATTTTAACATTTATTTTGTGCCAGTGTTTTGCAGTGCATCTGAGTGATTGCAGCACTATTTGAAAATGAACAAAATTATTTTGGATTTCCTATTTCTTATCTTTTTTTTTTTTTTACTTAATGACTTGCTTTTAGTTAATGAAACATCCTGCTTCTTAGGAAAGAAAAGAATAGACCGTGATTTCCAGCCGAACGCGTATGTGTTTGCCAGCGCCTGTCAGCATAATACCCCATTAAAGTTTGTGCATGGGTCTGGGCGCAGAAAGCTGATTGCAGGATCAGGACCTGGGGCCCTTCACTTGTCTAGCCTTTTTCGCATGTGATCTGGAATTTGAATTTAGGGCTTAATTGTTGGGCTTTTACCAAGATGTGTGAAAATGTCGATTACCATCAGTGCCCTGGGTGGACATGCCAGGAACTGAACTAGTAACACACAGAGAGGAAACTTTCTGTAGCTTGGACTCCGCACCTCTATCTTCTGTGGGTTGGACACAGATGACTTGTATAATCCTGATTGAAAGCTGGGTAACAGTTGTGATTTAAAAGGAAAACATCCTTTGTTACCTTTTGTGGGTTTTTTAAAAGCTTTTTTATCCCATATGTGGGCAAAAAAAAGGAGGAAGCATGCCTTTGAATAGCAACTGTACCTTGGAAACATTTTTAAGATCCCTTTAAATATAAGCTACAGCATATTTCTAGACAGTATGAACTGCTATTATATTAAAAATGTAGCAGTGGTTTTATGGAGGGGCAACATTTTTAATGCAAAAGTAGTGCTATTTTAAAATGAGTTGCTTTTATGAAATGGATGAGGTGGTTTTATTAAAAAAGACCATTTGGGAGGGAAAACCGTGGCTGTATTTCTGTCCTACAGTGTAAGGCAAATCTGCATTTTTTCCTCCACCCCTTTTTGGAAAAGCAGGGGCTAAGCTCTGATCATTTGGGTTTTCTGTGGAGACAGTTAAGGCTCTGCCTGCACACACAAATGCTCTGCAGTTTTACGTGAAGGGTATGGTAGAAGCTGTTAGCAAAGGTGAGGTGTTTCTTTGTCCCAAATATAGACAGACCGTGTGGAAAACTGTGCTTAGGCAAAGTTTGCATTTAGGATAATTGTAAATTCTTCCCCTTCTCCTCTGCTGTGTAGAAAATGCTGCCATAGCAAGTACCTAGAACTCCAGGGTAAGGAGGGGAGCAATCAAATGTCAAATGTATCGCCACCAAGTTCAGGGTGCACCTCTCTCTCTGGGAACCGCTCCGCGTCACCATTGCTAGGATCATTACCAGGTCTTGGGTTCTGGTGGCAAAGGGCTTTGTTGCATCAGCCCTGAAGAGAAAAGGGGGCCTTGAGATGGCCCAGATTTTGAGCCACGAAAGTGGGTATCATTGCTGATAGTTATCTGGCGATGAAGTCAGCACTGTATTCCTCTCACAAGAGCCATGAGGCCGGATGCTTTGATTTCAGACATGGTGAGTTGCTATTCTTGCTATTGCACAGAAGGAGAAAGCTGCACAGCAGGTAGGTGGTGCAGTTAAGGTGGCTGGCTAATGCTCCCAGTCTGAGCCACAGGCTCACCCCTGCTGCCAAAGGTGTGCTTCTGCTTGAGGAGAGGAAAGCATTACCCATGCTTGGCCTTCAGCAGACGTGCCAGCTCAGTACATCCCCACAAGAGGATTGGAAACATAAACACTGTGTAATTCGGTTAAGTGGGAAGAGAAGGCAAACTCATCATAACAGCTCAAAATAAGAAACCCAAAACCAACAACTACCCCGAAAACAACAAATAACAGCTGCTTTTTGCAGGAGCAGCAACGGCCAATTTTCCTTCTCATAAAAGAGAGCAATGATGTGTGTCTCTCCCGGCGTGCTGCAGCTGCAGCCATCTCTCAGAGCACAGCTCTAACCAAGTTTCCGGAACAATATGATAGATTGTATCTGCATAATCAGAAGAATGCAGGATCCTAACCCAGCCGAACTGCTAACAGGCAATAAAGCCGGGGCACTAACACGCTCACTCCATAAAGCACCTAATCAGTTACCTTTATATTTATACAAGTGCCCTGCTTATGGATATATTTTTGGTTAAGTATAATGCATTTGTGCGCTCTTGGAGTGACGGGGTTGGAACTATTCTAACAAAAGTTAGGGGAATGCATACTACTTCTGTCTCCTGACGGCACTCCGCTGTTCCCAGCTTCATCGCTGTCACTGGAGACCAGCTTGCTGAACTGTGATTCATAATATTGGATTCTCATGTGCATTACCTGTGCAGTTTGTTTTCTCATTAAAAGTTCTTGTTCCTGGAATCGCATTATTTTCGCAGAATCTCTGTGTGCCTCTTTCTCCCCCCACCCCTTGTCCCCCATAGTGAGTGTCACATCTTCATGGTTGTGGGCAGAGGGAAAAAGCTTGGGAATGCACACTCCGAAGATCAAAAGAAGTACAATGTTGGGAAAATTTCTTTTTTTAAGTGCACTTTCTTGCATGAAGTTGTGAGCATAGAAATAACTATGTAGTTATTGTACAGAACTGTGACGCAGATCCATGCTTAGTCAGAATGATCTTGAAGAGAGACTGTGGGTGGCACAGGACCAAAGACAGATTTAAACTTTGTTTTCAGAGGTGAAATTCCTCCTTTCCTAAAGTACGATCTTGGCTCATTTAGGGTATGTAGTGACTTGGTACATGTCCTAGAGAGATACTGCCAGAGAGGTAACGCTTTATCAGCCCTATGACTGACCTCAGGTGCTGCTTCCTTGGTTCTGTTATTCACCCCAGGAAATTCGTGTCATTGAGCAGAGAAAGAAACCATCAGTCCTGTCACGTCATCATCCAACAATACACTCCACGTAGGAACTCAGTCTCCATAATCATCTCGGTTTCCAGCAGCCAGTACTGCTGTAGTCAGTGTGTGCAAGGGGCCTGGGCTGTCAGAAAGCACCTTGTCTGCGATGAGCCCAGCGACATCCCTGAACACTGTACATGTGTCTACAACAACACAATCGGCTGGAACTGAACCCTCCAGAAAACTCACGTCTGGCAATTCCCTGACACGGAGTGCAGGAGAGAAAGGACACTCAGGTGCCCAAGGAAATAACTGCTGAATATACAGGATCTCTCCTGACCTGAACAGCTGTGTGGTGTTGCTGCAGTCATATCGCTGGTACTTCTCCCCATCCCAGTGTCTTATTGTTTCGTCAAACTTTGCAAGAGTCATTAAGTGTCATTTTTCCCTCCACAAATCTTCAGTTTCTAGCTCTGCACAAGTATATGAATATCTCAGCTTTACGTTCAAATTAAGAACATAAATAGTTATGTAGATCAACTGGTTGCAGATGGAGTGTGCTTCAGGTTAAGTTTCTATAATTGCTGGAGTTGAAAGGCAAAGGAAAAAACCTCCTAGTGTTTGTTTTGTCTTTAATCATGCCTTTACAAAGTCAGTTTTGTGATTCCCTGGGGTTTAGCTGGATATTTTTGCATATTTAAGAGAGGCGGTGTTGCCTTCCCCCTTCCCTCTCCATTATTTATCTATTCCTTTGTGTCAGGTCCAGTTTAAGTTGTGAGCATTCTCTGGGCTGTGGTGATAATTATTTTTATTCCTCTGAGACGGTTTCCATTGGGTTTGCAAACAAGACAGGGCTTCTGAGATCCTGCTGTCTTTGGCCCTCTGATAGCTTTTGAACCATTTGCAAATTTCAAACAAATTTCTCCAGAGTGTGTCAGTCTCAAAGAGAACTCAAAGAGAATGCTATTTTTATTACCCAAAGGGACTGACAGAATCCTATATTTCTGTAAGCTTCGTAAACATAGGTGGCCAGAGAAAAGACTGTTAATCCCACTACTGGGGGCTGCACTGTAAGGTCACCCTTTTTAGAAACCAGGATCGGTGTGGGAGACATCGCAAATGTCCAAGAACAGGAGAAGCTGCCTTGTGAGCGTGCATCTCGCTGAGCAACTGCGCCTAAACCTCAATCCATTTCCGTGGGAAATTCAGAGTGCCCTGATTCTGCTGCTCACAGAGTGACCTGAGTGTTAATAGGCTTATATATACGCTAAATATTTAGGTTATATCTTTACATGGTGTTCCTTTCGCTGCTTAAGCAATATAAGTGACATCTGTTACGTTATTTGTTTTCCCCTACCCTGAGAAAGGAGCATCTGAGGACTGGAAGTGTTATAAATGTTGCGGTGGTTCAGATAGAGAAGGCAATGTCTGAGAAACACACCTCGCGTCTGGTATTTTGGAAAGTGCTGAACACTCTGATCCCTTCCCTTCCTGGAGACAGAGATGCTTCTTGGGTGCATGATTCAAGTTAACTTAATGATTTAGTCTCTTTTACATCTAAATGAGCTGGTACAGCATACCCTCTGGGATTAGCACAGATGACCTCATGTCTGGAAGAGCACAGCGCACCCTGTTCATCTGCTTCCGGCAGGAATAAACACACTTTCTGGATGTTTTGAGATTTGATTTTCAGTGGTGCTCTGTATTGAGCACCTTCCTTCAAGAAAAAGATGTGCAGAGCCTTATATGTCCAGTTTTCAAGGGATCAGGAGAGTCCCCGTTTCCTGCAGGAGAAAAAGGTAGTCTCTGGATATAGAACAATTAATTTTAAATACTCTGTTCCTTTTAAATGTGCATCTAAACCAATGAGACACCTCTCTGAAAAACACGGGAACCTCGTTTAATCGGCTCTCTCCTTGACCACATTTCAGTGAACCCTGAGGGCAGGGAAAAGGCCTCTTTCCGTGTGTGTTGGGAAGGGACCTGCAGCCCTCCCCCCACTAGCCTTACCACACAAGGACAGTCATTGCTCTTCTCTGTCAAAAGCTCTAATTCCTAATTTAGGAGGTAATTCTAGTGCAAATTAGTGTGCCTTGCAGATAGAATTAGAGTCTGTGTGATGATTTGGAAAATACAATCAATTTACTCCAATTGTTTGTACATGTCAGATCTCTCCAATAATGAAGAATTTACTCCTCGTGCATGAATACAAACAATGAGCTATTAGCCATGCGAGATGAGAGAGCCTGTCAGAAACAACAATCCCAAGATGCGATGTGCTACATCTGAACATCAGTGAGGATATGCCCAGGTCTGTGCCGTGGGTTTTCGTGCAGCACATCCTGCCATGTGCCGGTTTGAAGTGCTGAGCATGTGAGGAGGGTGACGTCTCCTCATTAGGGGCTGCTAGACTCCAAGTTAGAGTGTGTCCGGTGCTCCTACCTCTTTTAGAGCCCTTACAGACTATCCTTTTGTTTCACATCCATCCAGGGCTCAGTAGAGGGTAAATGGAGAGTGACCGTTGATCTAATCCTTAATTTCTGGTCTTTTCATGGTCTGATCTAAACAGCTTTTTAGGAAGCAAACAGTATGCATATTTCATGAAATTCATTTCAATGTCTGTTTAATTGTGAACACTCTCTGTGAGGCTATGAGACACTTACTGCTCCTTGTGAATCATTTGAGCTAACAAACAGGGAAACTGAGAAACTGATAATGAATTTCTGAGCGCTGAGTGCCTTGTTCAGTCTCCTGCTCCTCTCCCTCTTCCCTCAGAAGTTTCTCAAACCATAACATATGCAAACGTCCTGCCATGCTGCTGGCTACGTGGTATTTTTTGCTGAGTGGTGGCAATATGGCAGCTTGTAAAATGTGCTCAACTTTCCTCCTCTTTAGAGGCATGGCTGAGGAGTCCTGGCTGTGCCAGGGAAAGGCTCCTTTAATCCCCATGATGCCTACTGGAAATGGTGACTGCTTTAGCAGGCTTCCAGGGCTGGAGGCCAGGATGCAGAGATAACCTCTGTGCTGAATGCAGGTAGGAGATTCTTGTGGCTGTAAACTACTTAGGCATGCAGATGTTTAAGCATATGTATCCTATCGCTGGGGACAGCCTTAATGCTGTGGGAAATGTATGAGATGGTAAAACCTACATTATCTGGGATTTAGGATGTTTGCTTTGCAGAACAAGGGATTAGAGAATAGAAAGCTGAAATGACCATCTGTCTGCAGAAAAAGGATCCTGTGAATTAAAATTTCCACAGTCGTTTTCCCTAATCTGCTTGACTTTCTTTGATATCTTCTATCAGAGCTGATGTCCTTGTGCCCCAAACAGTAACACAGTTCATTTTCCACACATAGAAGTTTTCTTCTACTTATATCTTTCTAGAAGGAGTTGGAGGTAGCTGTAGAAAGCATTTCCTTATCTGTTGCTCTTGGAGTTTCCCATTGTTTGCAGCCCTATATAATCTTAGTGCTTCTAGCACCTTCTGTCTCCAAAGAATGACAGCTGTGAGTGTGCACCTGGTTTTTGCATTGCTTCTACATCTAGTATTGAAATGCCTCTGGGGTGGAATGACTCATGCTGTTGAACCATACCACTGCACAGTAGAAGTAAGTAGTAATCCTGTGTGCTTATATACTAGTGTTGTCAATTTTTGCAATGTGATTGTGGATCTAATGGTATTTGATGTTTCTCTGTAGAGCCTCTGTTCCTGGAAACATAGGAACCTTGAGCTTTTGTTTTTAAATAAGCTTCTAGGCCTTGTGGCTACAGAGAAGAAATCTGAAAGCGTGTTAAAAGTGTAGCCTACAGATTCACAATCCAGAAAGCTGAAAGCCCCAAGCGTATTAATTTTAAATCTCATTATTTTTAAGAGCAAATTGTATTTCCCTTAAAGTAGCAGAGACATGATACCTGCGAAGCACAGCAGATCCGTGGTTCTGAGGTGGAGCTGTGTGCTGTAAAATGCGGAGGCCTCAGCTTGCCTAACTGATACAGAGATGCTTAGAGCCTGAATGAAATAAAGTTCTTTTCTTTGGTTTTTAAACCTTTCCTTGCTCTCATTCTTTGGTGGATGTAGTTCTGAAGACCGAGCGCCTTCCTGCGGGAGCTTGATTCTGGGTATCTTCAGCAAGACAAAGGGGTTGCTGAGCACTAATCAAAGCTGGCAAAATGGCTTGCGGTTGTGCTGGGATTAGCCTGCGCTCTCCAGAGGCTCACAGGTGTCTTCAGAGTGAAACACACAAAATAGATTGAGGTCCTCACCCTTGTGCAGGCTGTCGTGCAGCATAGGAGTTAGATTTTTTTTCCTGTACTGTCTGTTTTTCTTTTTTCTTTTCTTTCTTTCTTTTTTCTTTTTTTTTTTTAATTTAAGAACAACCCAGCACCGCCACTTAGCATTTCCTTGTTTACAGCAAGGTGAGTCGTATTTACAGTGCTGGGGAATTTGTCAGGAGCTGCATTCTGCTCGTCATCTGTTTCTTCCCCATTTCAGAAAGCAATTAGCAGGCGGAGCATGTGAATAACAAAATGTGCTGGAAGGGGCTGTTCACCCAACTGTGCCGAACGAAACGGCTGCCTGTCAGTTCCTGCAAGCGACTGACGGCTCTGACACCAGGTTACAAACCAGGTCCTGCAAACAGAGATGCCCTGGACTGACAAGTCAGCAGAGGAGAGAAGAAAGAGATTCACGTAGATAGCAACTGGACTTTGGGGTGCTCGAGGAGACTGTCTTGGGGCAAATAGTGGCAATTGGGTCATATAGTGTAGAGCTTGGTCCTTCCTTTCCGTATAAGCTGATGAGTTGGGCATGCAGACTTTTAGCAGTGTCCTGAGTTGTTACTGTCTTAGAAAGGAAGAATAGGGGGAAAAACATCTTTTATGCTGACTTCCGCGACTTCAGATGCAGCCTGGGCTGAGACGGTGTGTGTTTTAGCCAGGGGAGAGCGAAAAGATGCAGGACAACGGAGAAGTGCTTCATGGACATTTAAAAAGAAATCATCTGCAAATACAAGTTATTACTTCAGTTGCATGGGACGTTTCACTGCCTTTGGAGTTATTGTATTGAGTTTGGATGCTGGATTAAACCAGGAAAGTGTGAATCAGCGGGATTTTAGTTTGCTTTAAGTGCAAATGTCTGTCCAAACTTAAACATGGAGCTGCTACGGACTTTTCCATTTCATGTATTAGATGTCTTGCTCTAAGAACGGACTTGGTATCTCCAAAACTCAGCCCCTCCTCTATATGTGTGGTTTGGGGGAGGGATGAGATTACCCCTCTTGTTTTAGAAAAGGAGCATGGTAAGCCTTTTCGAGCTGCAAGACTGAAATATGTGTATGTTCTTTGTCCAGAGCTGTGCAAGTCTCAGAGGAGTAGGTTAGAGCAGTGCCTGGCAACCGGGAGGCTTGGGTTTCATTACTAACCTACCCTGGGAGCTTGAGCACGCTGCAAATCTAAAGCTCGCACTTCTCACTTTGCTGCATGGAGATAGGTCTGAGCAATGAAATTAATTTTTTGCAAAAGACTCTGTATTTGGACAGGCCATGTTCTAAAACAGAAAACGCTGTCTCCCCAGGGTGAGGGACCAGAAGGGAAAGAAGGAGAGGAGAGGAGGGGAAGAGCATCCTCTATCCCAAGCATTTGGATGCTTCCAAATCCTTTCCTTCCCTCACAGATTGATTGTGGCATCCTTCAAGTGAGTAGGTGGCCTGAAAAGCAGGCCCACTTCATAAAGCCTTGCATCCATCCAGCTTACTATAAAATAATAATCATACCATTTAGAGCATGAAGCCCATCAGTATCGCCCGAGGGTAGACGTGCCCTTGAAAGGGAAAGTTAAGAGTGTTTGTTCGGAGCAAGAAGGCGTCAGGGAGGATGGAGCTGAATGCGGGCGACAGCTCCTGAGCCTGATGCTTTCTGATGGGCCTTGGCTGCTCCCTCCATCAGCCGGTACCTGTGGGAATCCATCAGGCTTCCCACCTGAGGCCATGGTGTAGGGGTGAGCGAAGGTTTGGCTACACGGGCAGCACTGTGAACAACCTGGGCTCGAGCTGGCTTGTGTGTGCAACTTTGTGGGTAGATCCAGAGCATGGTCTCAGGAAGGATATGAACTGAAGAGCAGCCTTCCCAGGCATGGCTGTGGGCAGAAGCCCCCTTCCATTAATCCAGATGTGTTTATGGCAGTAGTTTCCCTAGTGGGAACGGCACTGTACATCATACAGATTGGAAACGATTGTCTTCACAGGGTCCTTTCCCAGTGGAGCACTGCACTTACTCCTTCCATTGCAAGGGAAAATGTTACTCCTGTCCTGTTTGTTTCTCAGCTGATGGTGGAGCGTGTTCGCATCTATCAGAACTAATCAGGGCAATTTTTAATTTACCTGAACGGACATGAGCTGCTGAACTGTCACAAGCAACAAAAACATTGCATGGTGTCTTGGTGCCACAGTCTGCAGGCCTGAAGTGAAGCATCGTGGCCAACCAAGCCTCTGAGCCCTGCTGTTTTGATTCTTTGCCTTATGCTGATGTTGAACGGCTGCAGTTGTTGGAACAGAGATGGGAGGAGAAACTGGGTCAGCATCGAACACGGTGTTAAACTGGGTATTTGCAGACCCAAGTTTCTTTAGTTCTAGGGACACTTTGGGCCAGTTTGAAAACGTCCTCTGTGCAAGGGGAGTCCTGTGGCCCAAGGAAGAGTCCAGATCGCGTTCCTGCCTCTGCCGTCACGCCTGTGTGAGAGAAGCACAGCAGCTGTGCAAAAGGGCTTTGAGATTCAGCAACAAAGTGCTTATTTAGAAGTGAGATGTTTGTTGTTTTTTATAATAGTGTGTTCCTTTGAAATGATGGGCTCAGCTCGCTGGCAGAGGATGCTGCTGGATGTGAATGCCGCGTACAGCCCGCACGTCCACGGACACCGTGGCAATAAATGCTCTTTGTACTGGAGATGGCCCAACTTGCAGCTCTCAGTCAGGGCTTGAGCTGTTTTCTTCCTGAAAGGACCTGGGCAGTCCCTCACCTGGAGTACGGTCTGTTCACAGATGGAGCGAAGCTTTGGCCTGCTTTTGGCTGCTCTGCTTTACGAGATTTGTCTCTCTCTTTCTAGGTGGGAATGAGTAGCTGGGAGACAAGGGAGGAAAGAGGAAAGGAGAGTAAATAATGAGTAAATGTTAAATTTCTGTTTATGAAAAGGTTGTTTGATAAGTTGGTAGCCATTTAAACAGCACTCAAGAAAACACAGCCTCTGAGAAAAGCCAGTTCAATTCTGTGCCATCCATGGATTTGCGGTATCTGAGATGGATGAGATCTCTCCTCTGCTTTCATGAGAAACAATTTATTTACAGGGTGAAGCTGTCAGACCTGCATGAACACTGCCAAACCTGGCAGGTCTGCAGAATAAGCTTTTGTTTGGGTTATATTTCTAGCTTCTTCCTTCAGCCAAAGTGGCCCTGCTTGAGCCACAAGCTTTGTTCTGAGAAGTATTAGATGGTCAAAAGACGGGCCCTGTTGTCGCCTGCCAGCTAGTCCTGACTGATGCTGCATGTATTTGGCAGTGCGCTGTGTGGGATGGCTTGGAGCAGAAATGAGGACTGCAAAGGTGTTGTTGCTTGAACCTCCACAGAGAATCAAAGCCTGATTTCTTGCTTTAGCTGGGAATTAGTTTGGAGAGTGACTCACTCTGTTGTCGAAATAGCTAATGCTGCCTGCAGGATTATCCTGGCCGCTGCAGCTTGGACTCCTCACTCACATTGTTCCAGTTATTCAAGTGAGTGACACTTGGCCTTAGTTAAAATTTGTCATTGCAGTTGCGTTTCTTCGCTGCTTGCTAAGCTAATGAGGTAATCAAAGAGAGAGGCGGGAGGATCCACTGGGAAAAGTCAGAGATCTTTCATGGCATTGCCAGAATGCCAGAGCTCAATCTGGTCTAGCTTGTGGTATCATTTTTTACCAGGAGAGATCAAACACCATGAGCTTTGCGTCTACTGTCTGTAGGAGATTAATGTTTCTGTACTGCTGGAGCCTATGGCTCAGAAATAACGACCTGGTGAGAGGCACACCAAAATGGTGCATGGAGAGGTCATGATAACAATTACAGGCGAGTAATAAAAGCAATTAAGTATTCACAGTGGCTTATTCCTTTGTAAGGGTGGAGATATCCCATTTTAGAGAGGAGCAGAGGTCATGCTATAGAAAGATGACGAGCATATTTGACGGGGCAGGTGATGGATTCCATGACTTGAGCAGGGCGAGTGTCCTTTTTGTCTGTGTTCAGGGTGGTGCAGGAGCAGGAATCAGCACAGATTATGAAGAAGCCTTCCCTTACACCTGCTCTGAAGGCTGTGAGGCAAGAAGCTGCAGGACTTCCTTGTGCTGTGGAGGGGAAGCGAGCATCTGTGCCAAATCCCCATGGTGGTACCAGTCCTCTGGGGAGAGAGAGCAGCAGCAGCATGCCGGAGCTTTCAGCATCCTTAGTGTGAAGGTGCACATCCTCTGTGGCTTCAACATTTAATTCTGCCGCTGAGATGCCTCTCCATTCCTGGACTGAGTCTAGTGGGTTGGGAACATTCCTAAGACCAGAGGCTTTATCTGTCGCGCCGCAGGCTTGTTCCTTCATCTCTGCCAAAGGGTTTGTAGCCTGCATCCTCTACTATGCAACGGCAACATTTTGCTGCCAAGGTGATGGTGTAACTGAGATTTAAGGCCTGTGTGTGTGCAAAACCCTGCAGTGTTTGAAATGGAAGTAGAAACACAGTCATCCTCAATCTGTTTTTTTATATGATTCACAAGGGGACTTGTGGGCCTTGAAAAGAAAACGCGCATCCGGTGCCAATAGACAAATGTTGCAACGCTTACTGGTGCATTAACAGTGTTTTCAGTGCAGGATTGATACCAAAGCGTTGGGTGAGTGTGTATGCACATCCCATCAGCTTCATCAATGACAATGTTGTTGCTGTTGAAATGGGTGAGGAAGCAGGCTCAGAATTAAGTGCCTTGCACATTTGGAGTCTGCGGCAGAGCTGGAAATAGGACCCTGGTGCCTTGGCTCTCAATCCTCTGCTAATCACAGCACGGGAGGTGAAATGAAAGCCTTCTCCAGTCTTCTCCTGCTAGTGCCCGGGGCTGGGAGGCACGTCTCCTCCCTCTCGGAGCGTCGATACGGATGGAGGGCTGGCAGTGCTGTCTGGGGCTGGAGAAACTCCTCGTGCTGCTCATCTAGGATGCTGGGGGGGATGTCAGTGGCTCTGGCTGAGTTGGAGAGACCCCACTACTAACCCCGGACTGCTTTTGTTTAGTTCTCTGATCCTATCAGAAAGCGGTGTGCTTCGCTCCCCTTATGTTGTCAGTAGTGGTGGGTTTTTTGTTTAACAGCAATTTTGCCTTTGTTGCCAAAGCTGCAAGTAGGGCTGGGCCGAGTGAGGAAGTGTAATTAAAGTTTGCTCAGACAAAGGCACTTGGTGACGAGATGCAGTGTTGCTGAATCCACAAGGGGCACAATTAACTGATAAGAGTAAACTAATTGTTATTCATATTAAATTAGGGCACAGGTGATTTGGAAAATCTATAGACACTCCCATATGCTTTGCAGTTTTGCATTGCAGATTATGGTTTTATAAGGCCCTTCTGGGATTTGGATTATAGAGGCAAAGTGTGGAGCTGTATCTAAACTAAACATACTCTTTCCTGATTAACTACATGATAAAAACATAAATGTGCACATCAGAGGATTTATCACTGTGTTTGCATACTAATTTTTCTTTTCCAGGCATGAACACCGCAGTTTTTCATAGATCCAAGTGATTCGGCTCAGTGGCAGCTGGGTGAACCCAGCCAAGGTGACGTGATTCCCATGTTGTCACAAAATAGTTTTGAGATGGAGGTTAATAGCAGGGAATGGGCATATGGCAAGGACAGGAGTGCCACAGGAGTGGGAGGAGATGCTGAGATATTTGCTGCTGGTTCTTTTGTGCTCTCATGGTCTGCGAATGTTTGTGGGTAAGAGGCAGCAGGGCCGTGCTCATCCTGGCAGGATGAGGTGAGGCTGCAAAGAGGCCCGGGAATGGCAGGCTGCTTGAGCTTTTGGAGCAATTCTGCATCAAGCTCTGTTGCTTTAAAACAGCTCTGAAATGAATATTTATAAACGGGGCATGAAAAAAGAGCCTAAATTGCTTGTGTGATCTTGGGACATGTGAGATATTATGATTATTTATGCACTTCTGTGTCTCGCTTTATCAGTTCATTGTGTTGCAATCCCAGAGTGTCACAGGCTGCTCTTGAAGGAGGTTCTCTCTCAATAAGATCCAAAGCTGCCTGGCAATGCGGTGGTAGAAAACGTGGGGACATCAGCGCAGGAAATGGGGCACAGCATGTTTCAGCAGCACAGAAGTCCCCATTCGGGGTTGTCTCACTTAACACACCAAGAGACCCCGCAATAATTCCAGTGGTGCATGCACGTTCTTGCGTCCTCTCCTCTCTTCTGCTCTCAAGCTGTGGCATCCAGAGCAAAGACAAGAGTTTCTGACCTGTATGATGGGTGCGTGGAGGGTTGGTTTGGAAACAGAGCTTAATGACAAAGCAATCTGGAGAGAACTGGATCTGTTTATGTTTGTTTGCTAAGAGGGTGCTTCCCAATAAATTAAAATCCCTCAGAGAACAGTTTGGATGTATGTGATTTAGCACCGTCTGGGTTGCGCTAGTCTCTGAACAATCTCTGCCTTGGATTGTGGCCAACATAACGATCGGAGAAAGGCTGTTGCTGGACAAGGAGTCTAGGGGTTATTGAATCGCTCCTGCCAACTCCCAGCAATGTGCTAAACCATTTCCTTTTAGATATTCCCCTGAGTTAGGGTTGCCTGCGATGGGTCTTTAGCCCGTGAAGAGTTCTTCCAAGATGTTAAGAAGCGTCACTGTCCAAGGGGAGCTCTGGGCAACGCGTGGCTCTCCTTTCCTGGGCTCTGACCTGATTAGGCTCTGTCTCTCTCAGCAGTGCAGAGAAGAAGGGTCTTGCATGAGGCTGAGGTGTCTTTACTGGAGGAAATCCCAAAGGTAAAATGCCAGGCCAGGGCTTAACTTGTTTGCCTATTTGAAGGGGAGAGCACCACCTGCTGATACATCACCACCGTGGGTTTTTTGGGTCTCCTCGCCGCTTGCTCTGCCCCTAAATGTGTTTTGCATATATCTGTGAAGGACCCTGAGGGCATGCTGAATCCACATGTCGGGGTGTATAAATGCCTTCCGTACGTGTACAGAGCATTGATGGGGTGAAACAGCTGACAGGCAGTGCTTCCAGGGCATCTCCCTGTCTTGGCTTCAAGATAAAGATGGAGACTCCCTACTCAGGGAATTGTTTTCCTCCAAAGGTTCTTTTGGGCATTTATCATATCAGGTGGATTGGTGCACTCTGTCTTCCAAAGCCTGTTGTTGGTGTCTGGTTCTTTGCGTCTGTCTGAGGGCACTGCCCAGCTGGGAAGTGCCGAGTGATCACTATGTCCCTGTCTGCTCACCCAAAGGCTGGTCGCTGAAGTCGAGCTGGGTGATAAGGAAGCATCTCTGATAGCTTGTGTAGGTGAAGTCCGAGAGACAGACTTTTTGAGTGGAACACAAAGAGATTTTGGATGGGATGACAGCTTTTATTGTTGCTTTCTGTATCTTTACCAGAAGAAAAAGAAACCTTGGCTTCAGAGTAGTTTTGTCACAGAATTATCCGCCAGTTTCCCCCCCACTGAAGCCCAACAGACTGAAAGGCTGGTAATTGCTCTCTGTAGCACAGCAACAAGGGCTGTAGCAGCATGGTCTGTGCAAATAGCAGAACGTGTTGCTCCACGCCATAAGAAGCTTATGCTCTACTTGAAAACCTGTTGGCCTCTGTTTGGCCCTTGGAGAACAGTAACTGTGCTGGCAGGTGCTTGCTGGAGGATCGTTTTGCCCAGTATGCACGTGTCAACCAAAGCAGGAGCAAGGATCCTTTCCAGAGAGTGGGATGGACAGTGGTGCTTAAAAGGAGCACCATAAATAGGTTGAGGGGTTTTGTTGCATGTAGAGTTAACACGAGTGGTTAGTTTGATTTGTGGTTATGAGCAGCTACTGCTCAGCCCTCCTGTGGGAAGAAGGGGAATTGTCTAAGGTTAGCAAAGTGGCCAAACTTTGAGGTTTTTTATTTCTCCATGGCCCTTGAAATGGGGCTCCTAGGCTCCTTCTTGTCTGCATGACACGGTAAGTGGGACTACCAAAAGAGGTTCTCCCTTCCCAATGTCAGGGTTGGCTCTGAAGAGCTCAGGCGTGTCATTTCAAAAACTGGCCTGTCTCTTTCCTTGTCGTGTTTCTGTAGATAGTTGTATCTCAAGTGTGGCACCACAAGACAGTAATAATCTAGAGCCCAGCCTAGATTATTCCTGGGCTGAGGAAACTCCCAGAAAGCCTGAGGCGAGGTATTTCCCATGTTCAGGCTGCCTGTGGCCTGAAAACAAGGCAGCGCTGCCGGAGGGAGTGAAGCTGTGATTGGGGTAGCCGGGGAGGCTGCCAGCCAGGTTAGGTGGGGGAACGTGGACCGCATCAGCCCTTGGGTTGCCCCAGCTGGTACGCTGCTCCCTCGCAGCAGCTCAGCACTGTGCTTGTGCGTGCACCACTGAAACGTATCCTGCTATTTGCTGAATATTTGCCCTTGCGCTCTTCCCTTTGCCCTGTGCTGCCTCGGCTAATGAGGTTACTGTTTAGCCGGAGAGAGGCGTCCGCTCGTGTTTGTGCCTGGCTGCAGCGAGGTTCCAAGCAGAGATCCTCCTGACAGTGCCAGATGGTGAGCCACAAGCGCAGCAACAGGGGGAAAGGGAGCTGCAGCTCTGCCCCCTCCCGGGAAAAAAAGCCTGGTGGGAGTGTGTCTGCCCCGGCGCTGCTGCTGGGTGACTTTGGAATCTGGAAGGGGGAGATGGAGCACGGTCAAGGAGTGGGCCTGTGGATGGCTGAGTGTCAGGCTGTGAGCATCTAGTTTAGGTTTTCTTGCGCCTCCAGTCCTGTGGTAATAAACCTTACATAAAACTAGCCGGAAGCACAGCGTTAATATTTAAAAAATGACATTTAAGGTATTGAATATATGCTGTGTTCTCCAGAAGTGCGTGTGTGTGTGTGCGTGCGCGCGCACACTTGGGGCTTTGTTTTCCTTTTATAGTGGATTGTTGTGTGTATGTATTTTACTCGGGGTGTTTTGTGCTATAATAAGAAAGGGGAGGGAACGGGAAAATACTGCTCTGTTTATATACACTGCTGTCAACAGTGATGCTGCGTGTTTCAGATTCGCATCCTCTGTGAAGCCCTCTGGATTCCAGGCAAACAACACCCTTCCCCCCTTTATCCCGAGATCCTTTGGGAGGATTGCCTGAGCCTCTCCTCCCATACCCCTCTTGCTGGCAGGCTTGCCCTCTCCTGGAATTTGGCTCTGGTGAATGTGGCACACTCGGTACCCAGCATGCAAACAAGTCGATATGCTAAGGTTCAAAGGGACAACCTTGGAAAATGTCAGAGCTGCCTCTCTGCACCATTGTTCTGCTGCTCTGATCACAAAAAGGAGCTCTGAGTGAGTCAGGCTGTAATTTTCAGTCGAGGGGGCAGGGGAGGGATGCAGGAATGCCTCTCTGTATGTGTCTATGTCCCTCCTGAGCTTCTTTGACACTTTTCCCAATGCCTTTCACCTTTGTGAGTCTTTGGAGACACCGAGGCAGGGCTGAGCCTGAAATGATTCTGCTCACCCATAATTTTTATAAATCTCAGGCGTAGCACATCTTCTTTCCCTCCTCCCTGAGTTTTTATGTGTTTAGGTTTTGTGGCAGGGGCGTTTTTGTGTCTCTTTTCCCTTGTTTTCCCCTCTCTCACCCAGCCCTGAAATAGTCAATGAATGTGCCCTTTCTTATCTCTTGATACAGGCCTCAAGGGACGGTTCCTTCCTATCCATCTCCTGAATGCCATAACAGCAGGTAGCCTGGGACATGCTGGAAAAG
The DNA here is from genome assembly GCA_013398915.1 of Dromas ardeola. Lineage (NCBI taxonomy): Eukaryota > Metazoa > Chordata > Aves > Charadriiformes > Dromadidae > Dromas > Dromas ardeola. The sequence continues at coordinate 191,975 of VYZM01006520.1, read as the reverse complement.
CGCTGGGTCTGAATCCGCCCTTTTGATATAAGTGGACATTATGCATTTTTAATAGACATAGAGTTCAGTGAAACCCTTAGTACTAGCTGAATTGGCACAAAATTCCCAGGCAAGTAGTCTTTGGAGCTGATCTCTCCCTTGGTACCTTGCAGAAAATGAGACCAAGGACAAAAAAAGGCCATGTTCCCTTTGATTGCAGGAACTGCCTTGTTTTGCAGAGGAGGTGGCTGAGCAGAAGCTATCCCAGCTGTGCGGTCTCTTTAGCTCTGCGTGAAGGATTCTGGATTGGCAGTCCTTGTTCATCCTTGTTCATCCCCAGAGTAGGTGCAACATGAAGGGAGAGGCTGTTAAAAAGTGCTTTTCTTCAAGCATCACCCTACGTGGACAGTACTTGAGCACTGGCCTGGAGGCATCATCTCCCTGGTTTGTCTGGTGCAGGCCTTGCCAGTCTCAGCAAAGCTCACTTCCATCTGAGACAGTGGCTTGGAACCATGCATGGAGTCCTCCAGCTTGCTTCGCTTCAGGAGCAAGAGTGTGGGAGCCGCTGTCCCTGTGATGATGCAGTTAGGATTTGTCAGTGTGTCTTGATGCCTGCTCATTTGTGGGTAGTGCTTTGACTTCCAAGCTACACAGCAGACATCTCCGCTCCCAGGTACCCCTCGAGATCCACAAGTTAAAACTGGGGTCTGAATGCTATAGGTTCAAAATGAAAAGCTGTGTGAAAATGGTGGGAATCACTGCTGAAGATCACTCAGAGTGCTCCACAATATGGACCTCAGCTCCCTGAGTGCTGAAGCTTTTCACAGTAGCTGCTGGAAGGTTGTGGTTTTTTCTTTGTTGTTCCTTTTTTTGGTAAAGCATAAGTAAATCTCCCCGTACCTCCAAGTTACCATGGCGCTGTAACCTTACCAGATGTGGAAGAGAGGGAGCAACAAGGGAGTAGCTGTAGCTGTGGATCTGTGCATGTCCACTATGGACCATGTAGCCGGGAAGAGATGGTGGTATATGGAGAGGGTTGATCTGGTTGGAAGCAGGTGAGCAGGCAGCAGTGGCAGAACAGGTGAAAAGGTAACTCTTCCCCAGTCTCAGGACTTTTGGCTCATTTTAAACTGTCCAGCTGCGAGCGTGGTGGTCAGAGACATACGTACTGTGGTGTTCAGCCATCTTGGAGAAATCTGCTGCTGAGCATGAGTCAGCCCCGCCTGGGTTAACTATTAAAGGGCAGTATCAGGAGGTAAGATCTTTACTCTGGTTCTCAGCCCCTTCAAGCCCTGCATCCTCCAGGTCGTCCCTATGAAGGCAGGGAGTATACCTAGGCTCCTGCTGCATTGTTAGAGGTCACAGAAGTGTCCTGTCTGCCCACTGGGCTTGGTGCAATTGTTCCCAGATGAGGGGCAGCCCAAGTCACATCCAGAACCTCCTTCCCATGGGGAAAGCACGTTCCTGCTGTCCTTTGCCCAGTGCTGGGGCCTTTAGTCAGCTGCCAGGGTGGATGTGGGGCTTTTTACCTTGCTGTTTGGGTAGGGATGGCTGAGTGGGGCTATGGAAAGCCATGGTGCTAGGCAGAAGGGGGACTTGCATGAGATCTAATGAGTGTTACCCACTGCTTGCAAAGCCCAAGTGGACTCAGACAAGAAGCCATCAGTCTGGGCATGGAGGCATGCACGATGAGGAGTGGAGGGTGCTTCTGCTAAAGTGCATGTGCAGAAAGAGGAGCAGAGCTCAGCCTACCTTCCCGAGAGGCTGGAGGGCAACCTTGCTTTCCACCTAGCATACGGTCACTGCTTTCTCCCAGAGAGGTGCTGAGCCTCCTCACCATCAAGACCCTTCCCTCACGCCCAGCCCTTCCTAGCCTCACACTTTCCATTTGCCTGCTGAGCTGGGGGAGCATCTTCCCTAGCCTGTGGCTGCAAACTCAGTGGGTGATGCCGTGGAGTGAGGAGAGCAGGAACCAATTCCTTAAGGGGCCATCTCAGAGCCTTCCCTGGCTTTTCCTCCCGTCGCAGGGAGAGGTGCCCCTGCCTAAGTGGAATAAATTGGTACAGACCATTAGCAGCACAGGTCCTCCTCTGGTGGGAGGGAGGAAAGGGGCTGTCGGCACCGCTCTGGATACAAAGCAGCCAGCCACACTCTGGCTCCTTCCTCCCGCACCCCGTTGGCCTCCTCCTCCTCCTCCTCCTCCCTGTTTGCATGCTCCCTCCCTCCCTCTTTCACTCTCTTTCTTTCCCTTAACGACACGCTGCAGAAAGGCAGACCTGGGGAACCGGAGGTCCACAGAGGCTGTGGAGGAGGAAGGAGCTCTCCAATGCTGTTTCTTTGCGAGTGAAACGGGGAGGAAGAGAGGCAATGAAGGAGTGTTTTGGTTGCTGCCTGGATTAAGAAAGAATACATAAAAAAAAAAAAAAAATCCGGACCCAAGAAACGAGGAAAAAGGGAGGAGAGAAGGAGGAGGAGGTTGCTGGGGGGGAGCCCACTCCGATGGGTGAAGAGCCGCTTTGAATCGTGCCTCTGTTCCCAGGGATTAAAGCATGAATGGGAGCAGCTTCCCGGCCGCGATGGAGAGAGAAGGCGGTTCAGGCTATGGGAATAAGGTAACTCTTGCTTCTTGCAGGCATTGCATGGCTGAGCTGAGCAGGACAGAGATCCTTTATGCACAGGGCTGTGTGTGTGTGTGGGGGGGGTGTGTGTGTGTGCGTGCAGCGGGCAGGGAGTGGGAGGAAGCAGGAAAGACTCAAAGCGATTTTTCTCCCCCTCCCAGTGTATTTAAAGGATGCAGAATGGGTCCTGGGGGCTGCAGTGCCGTAGATCACTTTGCCCCCCTTTCTCAGACTGGGTGCCTGAAGATGCCAAGCTGCTTTGCCTGGGGAAGGCTGGGTGGGTTATGGGGAAATATGCCCGTGTCTGCCTCCAGGAGCACTGTGCTCCCAGCCTTGCCCTCCCAGCCCTGCACCTGCTCTGGGGCTCCCCTCCTGGGCTTGTGTGTGGCTCCTGGGGAAGCTGTGTGGGAACTACAATGGCCCCACGCCCTTCCAGCCCACCGCTGCATCCGTGCAGAAAGACGGGAGGGAGGTGAGAGGCGACTGAGAGAGTTGCTTTTCTCTTCCCTCGGTCATACTCTGCCTTTTCTTCGCAACAGAAAGAGATGGGATTTAGGAGGAGGGGGAACTGAAATCCCTTTCATTTGTGCCAGCAGTGGTGAGAGCCAACTTTGTGGCTGTTTAAAGGGAAAAGCTTTCTGAGTGCTATCTTTTGGAGGAAGAGGAGATGTCTGAGTGATGCTTTGCCATCTGAGGAGTGATCTCTGTGTTGGGTTATGTTGTGGGAGTGGGTGGGGATGAAAAATAGTGATTACGGGGGAGAAAGTCCATGGTGATCGATGAAGCTGTCCCCAAGTGATGCTTTCCTTTTCCCTGCTGGGCCTTTCTCTGACTCACTTCCTGGGTCTCTGACCCTGAAAGTCCTAATTTCTCTCAGTCAGACCAGAAAGTGCAACTTAAAATACCATTGGGGGGTGGCTTAGCCCAGATGGTTGGGAGAGCACCGAGGAGAACCTGATGTTTACATCGGTGGAGCCTATATCCACTTAATCCCAGCAAGTGCAGGTCTTGACTGGGCACCCCTCAATATCTTTGGCAGGATCTTGCTGCTGCAATATCTGTCCGTCAGATATCCCCTCCTCTTGCCCTCAGGGGCTTCTTGACGGGTCTTGGCATGGGGTTAGGAAGCATTTGCTTTGGTTACTTAGGTAATGACGTATCACAGAAGTCCCCGCTTATGTGCATACAGTGCAGAAAGTAATGAGTGTGCCGTCAACTGACGTTAGAGCTTGTATACGCATCTAAGGAGCTTACGGTCCAGTGTTTGTTATGGACCGGAAGAGACTATGCAGTCTGTTGCATACGTCTGTAAGTACTGGTCTAAATTCTTAGTGTCCCTGAACATCCACAGTGAGGTGTCACCAACTTGTGTAAATGAGTGAGGTTGGGTGTGTTTGTGCATGCACATAAATATGGAAGAAGGGCTGTGTAAATGTGCAGTGGAGCTTCAAGCTGTTCTTTTGTTTTGTGAGGAATCCTTGCTCACATGAGGAAATTCTCCTAACTCACCCGAGATGCATCTTGCTTGCCTTGTTTGTGTAATTAGTCCTTCTCTGTACACAGATCTCCAATGCGAATGAATTAACAAGATTTGGCTGGAAGGTTACTATGGTTAGGATTGCTTGGGTTACCTGGCAGAGTTGGAATTGAAAAGGTGTGGGAAAATGGAGGCACTTGGGAAAAGAGGGTAAAATAACCTTCTTTCTGTATGTAGCACCCAACTCCGTCTTCTGTGTCAGTTTCAAAGCATTGAGGAATATGGAAGATGTTCTGGTGAAGGGATTGAATAATTAGATGGTGAAAAAGAAGAAAATTTCTCCCAGGAGGGTTAATTCTGTGATAGGGGCCAAGAACCTTGAAAATCGTCAAAGCCAGCAGGACAGTGGATGCTACTATAATGGAAAAGTATCTGAGCAATAATTTTATTTTCCTGGTTGAATATGTACGGGTGTATGAAAGACAGAGGAAGAAAAATGGCATTGGTGATGTTGGCTCTGAGTACTTTACATTTCATGCAGCTGAGTTATAAATCCCTCCCTGCACCCCCCATAGGCGTTCCTGGTGAAACGCTGTCGGCTTCTCCAGCGGAGCACTGTGAACTTAAGAGTCGTGAGCAACGCAGTAACAGCTTTAATGAGAGCTGGCTCCCTCCAAGCCAGGCTGACCTGAGGAAGGTGCAAAAGAGGGGGCCCAACTCTCCTGTCATTTCTATTCTCTGGGACAGCAAACTAGGAGGACATCCATAAAAAAGGGTCTCCCTCCACATGCATGTGTCGGCAAGGAGGAGAGGGGGAGGGCGTTCTCCCTTGTTAGTTGGCATCCCAAAGTTTCCTGACCCATGGAGGTGGCTCACAGTGGAGAGTGAATGCTAAGGGGGGATAGTGCCCCAGCGCAAGGAAGGGACTGTCACCCTGTATGTGTCACAGGCCTGACGCGGTGCCACTGGGGTCATCGATTCTGTTCTCCTGTAGCTTTGTCCTCATCAGGGCAGTGTCCCTCAGAGCTCCAGCCAACTACAGCGATGCCTGGATTTGCTGTCTTTCCTCCCTTGACCTGCAGTGCTGTTCTGCATCCTTCTGGTTTTTGCTCTGCAATTGTGCACCTTCTGAGGCAGGAAGAGCAGCGAGTGCCTCCAGTGTGCACGGCCGTGTCCGTTTTTAGCACACTCATAAATGCCACGTCTTTCTGGCAAACAATGGCTGTAGCTGCGAGATGTGGCCTAAGCTGCCCAAGAAATCTTCCAGTAACACAGTGTGAGCACATGCTTTCTCCTTGTGCAAAGCTGGCTGCTCAATGTCAAAATAATGCTTTCTGAAGGGAAAACAATGCATCTGCCCTTTTAATCTTTTCCAGCACCCTCGTGTTACAACAGCAGAAGCCTTGGGAAATGAAAAAGAACTGTCTTTTAAGGGACGCTAGGGCAAATGTTGCAATTTGCTTTTTAGTGTTTTTTGAGACTTGCCTTTTGCAAAGCCTTTGCTCTCTCTTGCACTTTCTAGCAGCTCAAAAAAAAAGTTGTGCGAAAGCAGTTTTTCCTTCTTTGAATGTTGTTTTTTTGTGCTTTGCTTGTGGAGATCCCGAATCGGTTACCTACCAGTGTTTCACTTCTCTGGTGGCAAGAGAAGTGATCTTTGCCAGGCACAAGGTCTGAAGAGTGAGGACAGATTCTCCCTTTTTCTCCTGCGAGCCCCAGCTGTTTGTGTTTGGGTTGGCAAGTTGACATCAGGGCTGGATTCACCTTCAGAAGCTAATAAGGGCTTTGCTGAGTGGAGATCACAGGGTGTGGCTCATAATTAATCTTCATATCCTGATCTAGACACGTGGACCACCCCCACGTGCTCTAAGTAATACAGCATATTAGTCACTATTGAATATATCCTCCTACATTTTTTAATGGGAACTCCACGCCCCCAGGGAACTGAGGCACTGAGAGATTGAGGAAATAACTGAGAACGACGCACTGTGCTAGGGAGCAGATCCTGGTCTCTTGCGGTGCTAACGGCTTTGTCCCACAAATTTAGCCACTTTGGTCCTCCTCCTGTTCTTCGCCCTCTCCGTCTGTGGATACGTTGGTTGTACCAAGTGGCATTTTCCAAGGCACGTTGTTCACAGGCTCATAAAATGACTCCTGCGCAGCAAGGTACCTCATGGGTACCTGTACCGTGCCTGGAGCACGCTTGCACAGGCAGCTTTGCACACCTATGTTTTCCATCCTGGCCTGTGCATCGAAGTGCGTGTTCTTCCCCTTGTACAGCTGTGTGCAGACGCACACGTACTCTGTGTTTCTGTCTGAGAAATGCCCTGTCCTGCCCAAGTACCACAAAGCCTTGAAGCAATTTACCAGCTGCAGTGGTACTTCAGAACCCCCTCCAGCTATCCTATCCACGTGAGCCATGGGGAACACAATGTGACATGCCTGGCAGTGACAGCAGAATAAATAGGAAATGCTCGAGATCCCCCTCCTGCCTGGATCTGAGCTCCTTTCCTAAAGACGGGACACAAGCTAAGCTTCTGTACAAGGCTTCCTGCGCTTCTTGTGCTGTTCTTTAAGAGCAGGTGATGTATTCGCTCTCAAAGGGTGTGTTAATGCATTGGGCATTCCTGGCCCAGCTCCAGCCTGTACGCTGCCCTGGAATGCTATTTATTGTTAGTTCCTGGGACATGGGTTTGATACTCCAGAGTCCTTGGTGCTGTGAACTTCTAGTCTCTGCACTGGAGCATAGCGTGTAAGTAAACAAGATGGACAGAGAAAATCCTGCATGCTTGATTTTGATGGACGGGTAGCCAAATGCTGACAAGGGAAGGCTGATTGGCCTGTGATCACATAGGGAGTCCCCTGGTAAAGATATAGGAACCCAGTGAAGAAATTCTGCTGGTTAGAATGGGACAATCTTCAGAAAGGCATTAAAAAAGCCCATTTCTGAAACTTCTGGGGAGAGGATTTACATTTTCACAACATGATTGAGAATTCTCTCCATTCAGCTCCGGGCTATTGCAAAGATATGCGTGCACTGCAGAGCCCACAGAAGAGAGATGTCCGCTGATGCCCGAGTTCCTTCCTCAGTGTCTGCTGGAGTCTGGTTATCCCCTCTGAAATAACAACAGCTGGTGCCCTGCTAATGCAACGGGGAAAGTGGAGTTCAGACTCCCTCCTTCCATTCCTGCCTTGTGCACTCTAGACCGGTGGGCTAGGTTGTCAGAAAAATTTACTCTTCTGCACTGTCTGCCATCTGGGAACCCTGTCAAAGCCCAGTGCATAGGGAATTAAAAGCTGTGGCTCAGAGAACAAAGTCTGCTTACCTCCCTGAAAGGTGGGAACCCTTTGCTTCAGTGTGCTGAAGATGCGGATCTCTTCAGTTCATGTAGGTTCAGTTCTATAGTAAAGAGAAATGGGCATTTCCAGGGTGCAGCTCATCTTATCTGAAGGCGTTCGTCTAAAATAGGCCGAATGAATTCTCCCCATTGATTGCAAAAAGAATCTAAGCAGCGAGCTCTGCGGTGGGCACTGTGGAAGCAGGGGTGGGTGTCTCCCACCCTAGGCCCCTGCATACGGGCACTGCAAGGCCAGTGCAGCTCCCGTCTGACCTTTTGTGAGTGGGAATTCATCTGGAGCCAGGTGTCCACAACTGCAGCACAAAGATCTTCTCCTGGCTGCCTGCAAGGTCTCACTCCTCCAGCCTCACGAGCGCCGTGCATTGCGTTGTGTGGGTGGTGGAGCCCCAGTTTCTCCAGTGCCGCAGCTCGCTGTGGTTATGGGGGCCAGAGCTTGTGGAGAATGAGATGCAATTCACTTTCTGACGGGAGAAAGGGGCATGGGATTTTTCCTTGCTGGATGTCATTCTTAAGTGTCCTAGCACAGTTTCTTCCTCAGATTTGGCACCTGAAAGACAAAAGAAGGCTAATCCAGAAGAAATACCTTGACTCTCCCTCACCTTCCTTTCAGCTGGAAAGAGACCAGGAGCAAAAGGATGGATGCTGAGGCTCTGCTCTGGATTTCATGAATGGATGAATGTAGAGACGCAAGTGGGGATTTTGAGGGGATTTGGAAGCCTGCTCCAGGATTTATCTGGCACGCAAAGCATTTATAATACTTCCAGCATTATCATAACATAATGCCAGCGTGATTCGTGGCCCACTCCAGCTCTCAGTGAATAAAAATCGTAACTCCTATTACCGTCAGCAGGAGAGGGATCCCACTTTTCAAAAGTTGTAGTTTTGAATAGCCCACACTCTTCTCGTGTCCTGGTGGCACAAGGCGAGGGCTTAGATGCTTTTGTGTGCTGCTGGGAATGAGTGAGTCTGGTTGCATATGCGTGTGGGTGCTGAGCGAGCTGCAGGAGTGACGCTGCCTCGGAGCAGCGCACCGTGGCCTCTCGCAGAGAAACGCAGTGTGACGGTGGAGTGGGTGCCTGGGTTACCTCCCCCTGGGCTTCTCTATAAATACCACCTTGGCGCTGAAGCGTTCTGGCTAAACTCCTTAGATTTCATCCTGTGTTTTTCCATCTGTTCAGCAGCTTCTAAAGCTAAAGAAGAAATGTGTACCAATGCGTTTCTCTTAACACAGGTGGCCCTGTGAGGGCCAGGACTGTACTTACCGGAGGCTGCATGGGAAAGTCCTTGGGGGAGTCCAGCTTCTCAGGGAATGAGCAAAGGTCAGCAAGTGCTGGGCAGTGACGTTGCTCTGGCCACATGGGACCAAACTAGATGATCTTCTATGATTATTCCATCTGAATCCTATAGAGTGTGGCACAACGAGTAAACCTGGAGCTCTGCTGAGACACCAGTGGCTCTTCAGGGCTTCTGGCGAGCGCATCCAAGCTTTTTCCAGCTTCAGCTATGCCTTCCCCATACAACCACAAAAATGTAGGGCCACCCTTGGACTGATGTAACAGTCCTGTGGTAAGAATTAGTACTGTGGGAACCACTGTCCCAGGGCCTTCAGCCCATCCCTGTGCAGGAGAAACACATCAGAGTGCTGTACCATTTTTGGGCATTCCAGTGGGGGATTTTGGGCCTTTTTCGTGGTCTTCACTGATGTGCTCTGCTCATTTCTACAACGGCTGTGGATGCTCACAGTGCAACAAGAGATGCACCGATCTTGCGTGTTTCCTCCTGCCTCCTCTCTGTGCCTGCCCAGCCAGCCTTGTCTGTCACCAGCAAAGGGGTAGCACTTCTGGAAGGATTTTCTGTATGTGTAGATGAGGGGCAATGCCGAAAGAAACCATTCATACCGTTTAATTGGGCGTAGGAGCCATCCTCCAACCCAGGGCAGCTATTACACTATCCTGAGCAGTTCAGCACTGCCACATTCAGATTCAGACTTGATGGAAGGGAAGCATGATTTTGCTATTTTGTGTGAGCTCCTGTGTGCCTGCTGTAGCTAGATGCCTCCCTGATATGTGAATAACTCTGTGACAGTATGCTAGGTAAGTCATTGTCCTCCTGTGAGCACCACATCACTTCCCATGCCCTCTTTGCCCTGCCATCCCTCTGTCCCTGTGGGGAACTGTAACTGCAAGCCCAAGGGAAAGGTTGGAGTTTGTGGAGTGTACAGGAGGTGAGCGATATTGTGCCGTAGCCATTAACGAGGTACATTAACCAGATGATGAGGGAGAGGCCTGACAGGGTTGTTAACTCCTGTCCCTCACCGTAACAAAGCTGTAAAACCTCTGGAGGGATCAAAGCGAGAGCAGCACTGCACTCTTCTCAGTTGAGCCCAGGCTGAAAGAAGAGCAGCTTTGCAGGAGGAATTTTGTCAGAGACTGGGTGCGGTACCTGGAACCTATTTTGGCTCATGAATAAGTTGATATTTCTTCTGAATAATAGATGCACATGATGGTTGCTGAGAGGCAGATCTGTGAGTGGGCTGTGTCTCTGAAGGAGGGAGTGAGACATAACGGAGGAAGCTGCAGTCCTGTTCTGAACTGGGAGCTTGCTGGATGCTGGAAGCCTGGCAGGACCGTGCAGAGATGACGCTTGGATGGTAAACTTGCATGGCTGAGGCAGAGAGGGGGCCTGTTTGGTTGTTTCATGTCTCCTGTGGTCCATATATACCACTGCCCAGCTCAGGCTCCAGGGCTGAGGAAGAGAAATATTTGTATTTATCTGCCTTCATGAGGGGCTTGGTGTGAATGTATGAATGGGAGGAGATTGGTGCTGTGATTAAATCCTAGCACAGTCTATGGTGGGGGTCAGCAACCCATGATGTGTGTCTCCCAGGGCAAGCAGGTGGTTTTGGGACAGCACAAAGCAAGGCTGGACCCTGAGAGCTGTGGCTTTTCTGGGGAGGCAATGGCTGTGCTCAGATTAGCAGGATGCTTTAAGATGCTGCCTCACGCAGTGGGACTGAGAGGCAGCCTCTTGCTTCCTTGAGAGACAGCTTTCACCTGACTTTCTAGTGGCACGTTTTGCTTCTAATTTGGGAGAGAGAAGTATAATCTGGCACAAGCCTGCCACCCTTGAAAGGCTGCCAGCCAGTTTATGGCACTCTCTGTGTGCGTGCTCCCTACAGCCTCGGTGAGATACAGGAATATTCTATCCTTCCCATCCTCAGCTCTTGCAGTAGCTGCAGGGATGCAACGGCCCAGGAGAGGCTGACTTTGGTTGTGTGATGTGGGGTTGTATGGACATTCAAAGGTTTGTTCAGATGGGCTGTGATCCACTTGGATGAACGGCAGCTGGTTATGGAGATTAGAGCTACAGAAGTGACTACTAATGAATAATTCTTCAAGTGTCTTTCTTATAATAGTGGCACATCCACAAGGCGTGACTCTAACATATTCATTTGCAGAGAGTGTGCGGCTCCTGGAATGACCTTCTGTGAGGGTTTGGAAGTATTTATTTCTGTTTTTCAGTTATATGAGCATCATTTCTGGCATGATTCATGATTTTTTACAGTGAAAAAATGGCAAGTGTTAAAATTGGGAGCATTGAAAAGATTGGGTGGAATCTGAGTGGTAAGGGTAGAGGCCAGGACAACTGTCCCTGCTTGGGAAGCTGTTGGTGTGCAAGTGAGGGGTCCGTGGGCAATTTAGGCAGTGGGAAGGATGCTGATAGATTTGTATGTACTAGCTTGGCCTGAGCAGGGAGATTCAGGCGTGGCAAGAGACTGTGAAGCGACGTGATGAGAGTTCAACTCGTTCTTGGGTGGCTGAGTTTGAAGTCACATCTACCTTAGACAGAGTTAGTTGCTCTAAGTTATTAGTTACTGTAGCTCTGAAATTCTCCCAAGTGCAAGCAGCCAGTGTTGAGCCAAGAGTATTGAGAAGGGGGCCTGGCAGGCATAACTGTGAATAAAATTACTCTTTAAGATGAATCCCTTGGCAGCAAGGTGGAGCTGTCTGGATCCTGGAGGTGTAGCTACTATCTCTGCTTCGAGCCTGGCAGACTAGCCTCAGGAAGAAGCAAAAATGGCAATAAAAGGTGCCTTTCTATAGCTAAAGCCCAAAGGACAGCAGGAGGGGAAGCTGGCAATTTCTGCCCTTTGTGGAGGAGGAACTGTCCATGGCATTGTGAGGATGCTGGGATTATTGTCACTGTAATCGTGTGAAGAGGTGCTGGGGTCAGGAAAACTTTGCGCACCAAAAACCTGTTGCTGCTGAATACTTTTGGGGTTTCACACTGGCGGGACACGTGTGTGGAAGGGGTGCTTTGACCTGTGGAGCAGGAGGACCTAAGCTGTGTGCCTGCCACTGCCGTGTCCCCTGGCTTTGGGAAATTTGACGGCTGTGAAGCCCCTGGTGGCAAAGGGTTTGTTACAGTCCTCTGAAGCTGTCACCCCACACATACACCTCCCTTCTTCCTCCAATTTATCTTTTAATAATGCTGCCAACATTATTTCTCATCGCTGTCTCGTGCGCTCTGTGCTCTGCCTGGCAGTCCTTTTTGTCTCACCCAGGCATCTCGTACCATAACGCTCTAATGGGAAGCGACTCTGGCTGCTGAAGTTAATAGCTTGTCCTACAGCCTGAGTCATTCTTGTTACAGAGCAAATTGTGAACTACGCAGCAATCCAGGGCTGAGATCCTGCACTGTGGGGGGAAAGGGGTTGTGGAGTAGGCGAGTGTTCACGTTCAGGTTGGGATCAGCACATGCACTCCCCAGCTGCTAACACTGTGGTGCACTTTCGGCTTGTAAATCTTAGGATGCTTCCCAAAGCAGTGTTACGTTGGATAGATGTGAGAAAATGGAGGATCAGGGAGTCCAGGGAAACCCGCTCAAAAGGGAACCTGTGGGGGAGGCAGAATGAAATGAGGTCTTCGCTCTGGACTGAGAAAACCAACACATTCAGAGAGACTGAAAGAGGAAACTCTTCTCTTTTTTGTCAACATGACAGCAACTCGGAGGAGCAAGTGTGCCGAGATGTCCTCACAGGTGTGCGGCCTCCCCCATTTTCATAGCCGGCATTCTGCATTTCTCAGGAAGCCCCAATCCCTCGAGCTGCAAAAAGGCTTCAGGGCCACGTGCAACACCGAGCCCTTCTGAGTCCAGCAGCACTGATTTCTCCCTCTCTGTCTCAACCATCGTTACTGCGCTGGCTCATTATCAGCTGAGTAAAAGAGTTTAGTAACTCTTGTTTTTAAAGATTAGTCATCTGTAGGAATGACATTTGAAAGACTGACAGTTCCAATCAAATGACAAGGGCTGCTCTTGTGCTTGAAGATATTTGTTTAATTAAAAAAAGGTTAAAAAAAAGTGTTTTACCTTGAGATACAGCCTAGGAAGGTACAGATGTGGTCCTAGTCGCTTGAGGAAGCTCCCAGGCTGTCACTACATGGGTTGGACAGGCCTGAAGGGAGTGTGGTGGGTCTGTGCTGTAGCTGTGTTGATATTCTCCTACCCCTGTTCCCTCCTTGGACAAGGGATGGCCTGCCTCTCTGTCCCTGCCATGCAAGGCTGGTGACAGTCGTAATAATAACGATGTAATTTGCCAGGTTGATTTGAGATGCGCCGTAATTACTGCATGATTACAATATTCTTAGAGCAGCCATTACAAAACCCTCCAGTTTCTCAGAGTTCCCCAAGGGCTTGTCACGTTCCTCACCTTGCAAGTAAAACCCTGCGAGGGAGTCTGTCCATCAGCCGTGTCTGCATCTCTCTCTGTGTCAGATTACATGTGCGTGCTTTCAGCCACTCATAGAGTAGAGTTTCCCGGTGCTGAGATACTCTTGTGGACCACAGGGATGTTTCCTTATGTCCCAACTAGTTTGGTGGCAGGATGGTGCTTGGCCGAGCAGATCAAGCTTTTGCAAGGGATGAAGATGCTCTTGGAAATGGCAGGGACTGGTGAGTGGTACTGGGGAGCTGGGCAGCAGGGAGAGGCACTCGTAGGTGTCTGTCTGCCTGCGAGGGCTGCTTGTTCACTGCTTTTTGAATTGGGCTATGAAACTGTTGGCTTAGTTCTGTCTCCAGCTTTTGGTTGGCTTCTCCATTTCTCATTCATATGGAGAAGATCTGGGCTGGGTTTGGCCCTTGGGTGATTCTAAAATTAGGAGAAATGACCTTCCCCAGGCATGCACACCAGGCCGTCAGATTGGTGTGAGTTGCGCTTTGCCAGCACCTCAGGCATCAGAGCTTGTGCCATTTCTGTATTTAGCCTGTGAGCTACTTGAGCCTTGTGATACCTGTCCAAAAGTAGGCAGCTATTTTCATCTCACCTCTAGAGCAAGCTGAGGTGCAGGTGAGCCAAAATAACTAAGCCACAGGGGAAGCCAGAGTCAGAACCAGGCTTAGATTGGAAGCTGGACAAACTGGTAGATTTAGCCCTTGCCTTTCCCACTAAGAGACAAAATAAGAGCCAGATCCCACCTCCTTGGGCAATACTGGAATAGCTCTGGGTTTACTGGATTGGCATATGGGGGTTTTATGCTAATAGAGGAAAAGAAATCATCTCCTTCCAAATGCCTCTCAAATGGGCAATGTTATTCTGACTTGTCAAAGGTTTGCAGGCAGGTAAAAACCTCCATGTTCACTGTGGAGAAAGGAAGTGAGGGAAGAAGGACGAGTGCGTCGCAGTAGGGTTAGGAGACCCTGCTGAAATTCAACCGGGACCAGAAATCGAAGGAAGATAATTTTAAAATGACCTTCCTGTTTCCAAGGAGAAGGTTGTGTAGGTTTGTGGCTGTACTAATGGACCACAGACTGCAAGCAACGATTGATTGTGTTGCAAGCTGCTGAATTATAGTTGGCCGTTTGCTTTATCATCCCAGATTCCGCCCCCACCCCCGCTTCCCTTTCCACGCTGTAGCATGAAAGAATCGATGTTAATCCCTCAGTCCCATTAGTGACTTTTGCAGAGGTCACAGGCTGTCAGACTCTCTGTGCCCTGTTTGACCACCCAACACTGAGCAGGGCTTAGGATTTGAGCCTTATCTCTTTAAAGAAGCCATCCGGCGGGGGTGGGAGCTGGGGGGTTTCTCTGTAGGTTGGTGTAATGGTTTTGGCTATGATTTTTTGACCGGCTGCTAACCAGGGAGCTGAGAGCGCTCCGAGTGCCGTGCTGCATCTTTGCTAGATCTGTCCCACAAGGCTATGGGAGAGAAAACCTGTAGGAAATACTTCTGTGACTCAGTGAATGGCCCTGTCCCTCCAAGCACTGCTGCCACGATATAAATATATTTCCCCAGCATTGGGGCATGCTATGATGCTGGAGGGTTTGTTGCTTGGGCAGCAGCTAACAAGGACTCTTGAACAGGCTGCTTGAGTAGGGCGCAGCAGCTAAACTGGGAACCCTGGCCCTGTTGCAGGCTTGTCTGCAGTGAAAAGTTTGCAGTAAGGCAGGAATTTATATGTGAATTTATAGCCCAGAAGCATTTCAGCCCAAATTACCTGCTCTTAGTGCCTCTGAAATACAAAGCAACTAATTCCAGGCTTCTGCGGCTGCCTCGTGAGCAGCACGTGTTGGAAGTGGCATTGTGGGAAGGCGTGCGGAGGAGATGCCATGCATGAATTCCCCGCGTGCTAGGAGCACTCTGCCTTCCCTAAGCAGGAACAGCATCCTCCCACAGCAATGGATGCTCTTCACGGCCTGTCCGGAGCACCTCTCAGCCCGGACATGTGCCACTATCAAGCAACTCTGACAACAGCTCCTGCAAAGCAGTTTTTACTTCAACGGCGTCTTCGGGGACTTGTGCTAATAACAGCTGGTGTTTTCAAAAGTAATGGAGAATTTGTATGCCTGCGTGTTTTTTTCCCCAGCATTCAAAAAAACCCCACCTTTGAGGTACTTGATGTTTGCTATTGGAAAAAAAGAAAAATTATGCTTTTGAAAACTAAATCCCTTTTTAAGGTGTTTAGGGTGCGCAGCGGTGACTTGCCGCAGTGGGAGAGGGCAAGCTTACTCACTAGCTCTGCAAGGCTTCTTTTTTCCCCCTTTTTTCATGCATCAGAATCAGGCTATTAATAACCCTTTTTAAATAGAGCAGGATTATTTTTTTTTCAGGGGTGAAAAAGGGTAGAGCTCAGTAATTAAAAGTAAGTGCTGATGGCTGTGAAGCCAGGTCTCAGGTACGGAGCTGGTGAGCTGCCTCCCAGCTGATGCTGAAAGGTGTGTGCCACGTGCTGCGGTCCCTGACCCGCAGCTGAGCGGGTGGTGGGCCCCGCTCTGCTCCCCCGTCCTCGTCTCCCCAGCAAGGCTAGAGGCACCAGTGCGTGGGAGGTGAGCAGTCTCATCTCCAGGTCTGCAACTGGGAACATATTGCAGAGCCAGCTGGGAGATAAAACTAGGGCTTGTGGCTTGCTGGGCACAGCTCTTCCTAGCTGATGGTCATATTTGTGAACTTTCCCAGGTGCCAGTGTGATGGGAGGCAGCCCTCGGCGTATCCCACTAGCCTGGGGTTCTGGATGCACCCAGAGAATCCTACACCCTGAATTTAGGCAGTATATAAAAGCCTGGGGCTTCTCTCAACCGCTAACAACAAAAGCTGTGAACTGCGTGGTGGTGAGGTGATCCTTACTGCAGCATTAGCGAGTGTCGCAGTCTTCCTTCTGACAGCCATGTCCGTTCTTTCATCACCCAGCTACGTTACGCATCTTTAACTGGTGAGGCTTCCTTGGGCAGAGTGAGAAAGGCAAGTCCACAGGGAGCCTGGTGTTAACTTGACGTGTTTGGCTCAATGATTCAGTCTGGCAGATCCTGAAACAGTGTCCGTGGCTGGTCTGCTGGTTGGAAAGGTGAGGCTGGGTGGTTATGGCCTCCCCCCTCTCTCACATGAGGAATCACGCGGAAGCGCGCGTCTTCAAACCCTTTGGACAAAGCATATGCAAAGCCTATTATGGAGCTGGGGAATTTAGTCCAATCATCTTGAAAATGGGTCATCCTTTGTTAATGTCACTTTTTAAAATCTATGGAAGTCAGCGGTGCACAAAATATTCAGTGCAATGCAGACCACAGAGGTGGAAATAGAAAGTCTGGAAATACGTCTGTCTCTGACAATGTTGATGTTGTCTTAGATGAGCAAAGAGGATAACTCAAGGTATCGTTGTGTCACGAGTTCGAGAAGACTTAATGGAGAAGCCCTTAAATGAGCTAATTGTTGGAGCACTGTGTTCCCAACACACATTCAGCGCTCACCCACAAGCAACCTTAAAGAACGTCAGACAAGTTTTCCTGGGTGTCATCAGCATTTTCCCTAAGAAAACAACTCCCAGTTGTCTTTCTATTTTGGAAGTGGGCCGTAAGGCAAACAGCTTTTCATCTTGATAGAGATGCTTTTTAAAAACCATGTGTGAAGCGCAGCCGTTTTTCAAGAAGTACTGGGTGCTGTAAATGCTTTCTCATCCAAGACCTGAGTCAACCCACAGCTTTCCTGCTTTGAGAGAGCATCTGGACCAAGCGTTGCCAATCCTGGCTGAGAGGCCAGTGCATCCTCTGAAACCAGTAAGGGCAGCGCTGCCTCTGTGACAGACCAAGACTGAGGAGACTCTCCCAGGCACCAAGGATCCACATCAGCTCTGCCAAGTGCACGACATGTTTTTTGCTTCTGCCTTGCTTGTCACAAGAAGCTTGCAAAGCCCAGGTTCAACCTTCTTCAAAAGCACCGTAATAAAAGGATACCTGCCCTGCCCAAGCCATTCCCCTCTGTGTCTTTGGAGCGAAAAGCAAAGGACGCGCAGTGACTGTAGCTAAGGGTCTTTGAGAAATCCCAGACAGTATTTGGGCACACTTGGCAATCACTTGGGTGACTGCAATGTAAGAACCTGTACAAGAAAGCAAACACATTTAGGACAACACATTAAATCTTTTAAGGATTTAACAGAAGATCTGCCTTGCTGTTGGAAGCAGTGAAACCGTGGGACTAAGCAGTGTAGTCAGCATAAGAGCAGTGCCATCATGTCTCCCGTCCTGTTTCTAGCTCTGGCCACCTCTACTACCCACAAAGAGGGTGTAGTGAGGTGGGGGTCGGTCTCTTTTCCCAAGTCACAAGTGATAAGATAAGAGGAAATGGCCTCAAGTTGCGCCAGGGGAGGTGTAGATTGGATATTAGGAAAAACTTCTTCACTGAAAGGGTTGTCAAGCATCGGAACAGGCTGCCCGGGGAAGGGGTTGAGTCGCCATCCCTGGAGGGATTTAAAAGACGTGTAGACGTGGTGCTGAGGGACATGGGTTAGTGGTGGATTTGTCAGTGTTGGGCTTACAGTTGGACTTGATGATCTTAAAGGTCTTTAACAACCTAAAAAAAATAAAAAATAAAAAAAATACAACTGGCATCTGCAGAGGTGGAGCAGCATGGAGGGAAGATTAATCTGGAGAAGAGAAAGTTTCTGATGCTTGTTAAAATTTGGCTGAAGCTCTGAAACTCAAGGGCTTATATGTTTTCCAAACTGGTGGGTGGTTCATTCTAATTCTGGATATGCAGTTTATTCACATACACAACTAATCCTTTTTCGAATCCTGTTAAGTTCTTGTTCTTCTTAGTATCCTGTGGCAATAAGTTACAGCAGCTAATTGTGCTTGTGTTGAGCTCCCTTGATCCACTTTGCTCATGCTTGCTTTAAATTTGAAGTGTTGTTCTGAGAAGCTTGGTTAATATTATTTTTTTCTGTGAGATAATCTGTGTTCTTGATCCCATTTGTGCAACAGGGGTTCAGGGGCTCAGGACTGGAAGGGGAGAGTAGGTCGGGTTTTGCCTCAGCTGTTGCAAGGTTGGGGAAATTCTGCAATCTCTGTGCCTCAGTTTCTCTAACAGTTTGGAAAACACATGGAGTGGGCCCTGTGTCTGTAGCCCAGGCAAGTGTAGGGACAGAACTAGGGTTTGCAGGTGAAGCTGGACAAAAGTGTTGAGTGGAAAAACAACCTCCTAAAACCAAGCTTCCCTTCCAGGCTTTTCCAATATTTCTGAATTTTCTACTTTTTGTGTTTAAAAAAAAAAAAAAGAAAGAAAGAAAATAAAAAGAAGACCACATTATTTCTCTATTTTTGGCCACAGGAATTATTTTAATTTATTTAAATAAGGAAACAAATGCTGGATGAAGAGGTGATGCAAACCCTCACCCTCCGTTGCAAAGCATTGCTCAACGTTTTTGATTCCTGTGGATGAATCTGGTTCTCCTCTAGCTGGCAGGCTGGTAATGGTGGTCCGAAACATTTCCAAATCATTCTCGCTCCCTTTCTTGACTTGCAATTCAAGCTTCGCGTTGGACAAATCAGCTCAGCTCAAGGATGGTGCGTTGCCCTTTGTGGCGTCGTGCGGAGCGTTTGTCCTTTCCTCCCGTGAGTCGGGAGAATCTGAGGTTGAAGTTGGCACCCCTGATGAAATCCTCGAAGAACAAGCAATTCTGCATGCTCATTACTCAGTTCTGGCTATGTTCAGCTTAATAACTAAACAGTAATTGGCTCCACAGTTTTGCTACTATACTTATAATAGCCCCCATTAAAGTTATGGGGTTTTTAGGCAGTAATGGCTTACAGAGTAATTAACGAGCACGAGGCTTTTATTACTACCTTTATTTTTAGCCTGGGCTTTACAAGCCTTTTCTGCCACATACCAAAATCTTAGACAGAGGCTTGTTGCGGCCATCCCCTGCCGTGCGGTGTGGCGAGGAGCATCTAGATAGAGCCAGCCGCCGGTGTGTCCCCCAGGGGTCAATACTCGGACCAGTATTGTTTAACATATTCATCAACGACCTGGACGAGGGGACAGAGTGCATCCTCAGCAAGATCGCTGGTAGTACCAAACTGGGTGGGGTGGCTGACACCCCAGAGGGCCGTGCTGCCATCCAGCGTGACCTCGACAGGCTGGAGAGCTGGGCAGAGAAGAACCTAACGAGGCTCAACAAGGGCAAGTGCAGGGTCCTGCACCTGGGGAGGAAGAATGTCAGGCACCAGTACAGGTTAGGGGTGGACCTGCTGGAAAGCAGTTCTGAAGAAAAGGATCTGGGGGTCTTGGTAGACAGTAAATTATCCACGAGCAAGCGATGTGCCCTTGTCGCCAAGAAGGCCAACAGAATCCTGGGCTGCCCAGGGAAGAGTGTGGCCAGCAGGTCAAGGGAGGTCATTCTCCCCCTCTACTCTGCACTGGTGAGGCCACAACTGGAATACTGTGTCCAGTTCTGGGCTCCCCAGTTCAAGAGGGACAGGGAACTACCGGAGAGAGTCCAGCGCAGGGCAACAAAGATGACTGAGGGATTGGAGCATCTCCCTTACGAGGAAAAGCTGAGGGAGCTGGGACTCTTTAGCCTGGAGAAGAGAAGGCTGAGGGGAGACCTGATTAATGTTTACAAGTATCTAAAGGGTGGGCTGAAGGAGAATGGAGACAGGCTCTTTCCAGTGGTTCCCAGTAACAGGACGAGGGGTAACGGGCACAAGCTGGAACATCGGAAGTTCCGATCAAATACACGGAAAAACTTCTTTATGGTGAGGGTGCCAGAGCACTGGGACAGGCTGCCCAGGGAGGGTGTGGAGTCCCCTTCTCTGGAGACTCTCAAGCCCCGTCTGGATGCAGTCCTGAGTGATGTGCTCTGGGCAATGCTGCTTTAGCAGGGGAGTTGGGCTAGATGATCTCTAGAGGTCCCTTCCAACTCTGAAATTCCTTGATTCCATGATTCCGTGTGCCCACTTGTGGCCGGGGGAGCCCAGTGACAGAGCCCTTGTCCCCAGTGTCTGCTGTGCTGGGTGATTGCGAGGGAGAGCTGTGATTGCCCCGTGCCTCGGTTTCCTCACCTGAAAACATGACAGTGCTGTGCTCAGATGCCCTCAGTTCTTTTCTGTGCGAGACGACTGGCTCAGGCGTGGATGTAAATTGAAAAGGGTTTGTTGGGTCCCAGGGGTTGTGGTCCAGCTGCTCCGTGGATTGAGGGGGGCTGAGCAGAGGGACCAGCTCTGGCTTGTGCCGCTCCCGCGTCATTTTTCAGCAGGGATCAGAACCAGTTGCGATTGCAAAGGTGAAGGAAACACTGTGTTTAGGTTTAGGGGATACTTTGCCCAGGGGGAAAAGCTATTTATTAGTGAGAATATACTTTGTATCCCGAAGTAGGAGTGTTTATTTTCTTCGTAAAGCTTTTGTTGTGGGATTTGGCTGTGTTTATTTGTTATTTCCTGGCTGCTTTGTAGTACAAGTAAGTGTTCGGTATCTTTGTTTGTGTGGGTTTTTCTTACATCTAGACAGTATTTTTACTCCACTGACTTATGTATATATATAAATTCAAGTCAAGCAATTCTTTAGTTTAACATGTTCTAAATCACTGCTGTTCAATGTGGGAAAAGCAGGGAGTAATGACGCTGGGGCTGAGCAGCCCCAAAGGAAGAGAGAAGGTAAAACTGACTATAAACCAGATTGCAGATCAAATCAGTGTTTCCTACGGAAAGTGTCAGAGCTGACGCCAATTAACTTGATTTAAAAAAAGAAACTTCAGCATTTAATAATCCAGCACGTTACCAACACATGGCTCCAGGATTTATTAAAGCTTTTTTTATTAGATGAGTGCCCTTTTAATATTGTCATGCCTTGACTCCATTGCCCTCTGCCGGAGGATGTGAAATCTCTTTCACCATGTGGCATAGCCCTTCTGCTTGCAGCATGTCAAAATATATTTCTGCCAAGGAAAGTCTTTCCAAGCTCTGCAAAACACCTTTGTCTTAGAAATGTTTTAACCCCAGAATCGCTTACATTTGAGCTGGTGATTTGTGTCTTTTGCCTGATTTTTCAAAACTGAAAAAAGAAAGTATACTTTCCATAGTGGAGAATAGAGTTTGATCTTTTTAATTAATTCATGTTTAAATTTGTTCCTCCTTCTTTTCCTTGTGGAGGAGGCGATAGCAGAAGCCTAAAATTGACAATCTGAACAAAGCCAGGTTTTGTTTTTAACGTTTTCAGTGGGAAAAGGAGAGTGGTATTATGATGGGGCACGGGTAGAGTGAATGCCTTGAAGAGGAGCATTATTTTCCCCAAACTGATTTTTGGCTAGCCTCATTTGTGCCATAAACAGCAACAAAAAGCATCGTTCAGCTTTGGTAGCAAGCGATTTTTTGGATGCGGGGCAAGCCCTCTGTCTTGGGCTGTGGAGCTGTGACTTCTCTCACCAGCAGTGTAAAATCACAGGCGACCATGTATTTCCTAGCTGATGCTGTTCACAGGAGAAAATGGATTTCACCTTTTGCAGCTTTAACATGTGACGGTGAGGTGGGAGCGTGGCTTTGTTACACTGAGAACTGGCGTCACCCTGCACTGAGGCCCTCAACTGCATTAGCGTGTTGAGAGGGAACACGCTTGAAATACTTCATCTGAATCCAGGTTTCATAGTGCTCACAGCAGCCCCAAGTGAATTCATACGATGTCCTTCAGTCAGGCTTCTCAGGGTCATCAATAAAATCAAATAGCTTCAGGAATTAACAGCGAGCAAATGTCTCTGCTGCGGAGCGGAGCACACGGTACACTGTGGATGCCGCGGGCAGCTCAGGGTGCAGAAGCGTGGGTCAGCAACTGGGGGTCAGGCCGTGGTCTGGGGCTCCACGTTCCCCCTCCAGCCAACCATCGCCATCTGCGATGCGAATCCATACTGGGGTTGTGTGTGGGCATGTGGACCGTGCTGTATAGGGAAGGAACATTAATTACAGCCATTGCGTGCGGGGTATCTGATTGTCCTCTGCAGCCCATAATTGCCGATGGTGCAAAAGGAGCTCAGCGTTCAGCCAGCCCCGGGAGGACACGGGGAGGAAGGGTTCCCATGGCAGAGAGTGCCATCCCCGGGAGCTCTCTGCTGCCAGCCCCAGCAGAGCTGCAAAGCAAAGCCGACAGTTCTCTCCGCCAGGGCACGAGTGGGCTGTGTTGGCCCTTGGCAGCTGGAGCACCAAAGTGACAGATGATTGACCAGGGAGCTGCTAAATGCTCTGTAGCAAATTAAAAGGAATCAATGCTGAAGAGACCGATGCACAAATCATTGGAGCCTGCTCTTTTTCCCCTGTGTTGAGGGGATGGAAATAGAGCAGCACGCCAGCCCAGAGGTGCCCGTTCTCCATCATACGAAGCCCAGGGTGCGCCTGTCCCGTGGGAGGATGCTGACAATTTGAGTCTGGATTGGCAGAAGGCAGGGAAAAGGCATCTTTAAGGTAAGAGCACTGTGTTGGGAGGAAGCTGCCCTTGACAAACAGGGCATTTGGTGCATGCCTGCCCACTGTGACGGCGTGCCAAATGCTGCGACTTGACTCTGAGTGGCTCTTTTAGCATGTCATTTCCTCCCACCCCCTCTCCAGTGGCAGAGTCCTTTCCTTGGTGCATTTGCAGCGGAGGAACTTCACTAGGCAAGGTGTTCCATCCTTTCAGAGCTGCCCCTTACGGCTCTGCTGTACAGGGATGCTCAAGGGACATGTCCTGGCTTTATTTAGAGGATTCAAAGGATGCCAGCACTCAGTGCCCTCTGTTCAGGCACTGACAGCAACTGCAGGGACAGCAAGGATGAGGCCAGATGCTCTTTCCTGAGGGCACTGTGTGCTTTGGCAGTGCCAGGCCAGCGGGATTTCTTTGGCTCTGAGAGCTGGACTAGGATGCAGCAGAAGGCTGATGTTTGCTGGAATAATTCCTCCTCTTCCTTCCTGGTTTATTTAGTCTGGATGAGGCTGCTTTCTCCAGTTCGGAAAAAAATGGGGACAAAGCCGCGTTGCTGGGAGGTGCTTCCTCAAAAGTCTGCAGGGTGCCCGGCTGCACAGAGTGTATCCTTGGGCTGTGAAAAGGTTTTTCCTGCTGGTTCCTCATACTTGACTGCAGGAAACCCTGCTTTCCATAGAAACAGGTGTGTTTGGTGGTTGGTTTAGAGTTTTGTTGGTTTTTCCTCTGGAGGCCCTTCCAGAAGACTGGCTTCCTCTTATCACCCTCACTAACGGCAGCTTGCCCTGCTCCACCACAGCCTCCTTCCATAGATGCTGGCACCGTGATCTCTGCACAGGTTTTTCTGTGGGAGGTGGCAGGTCTCTCCCTGGTGAGAGACCTCTGGATGGGCAACTGGCTGTTTGCTAGAGTTGGCTGGGAATTTTTTGACAAGTTGGGGTTTTGTATTTATGGAAAAAAGTGGATTCAATGAAACTTTTGTTGAGGGACATTTACATGTCTGTTTTAAGAACAAAGGCCAACCTGTGTGTTCCCTACCCCTCGTTTTCCCTGGTAAATTAATACCTCTGGGACTGAAGTGCTAATTTGGAAGAACCAGGTTCTGCCCAGCAACTTGAATATCGCTTGCTTGCACTTTAAAAGGATAACCCGTCGGTTCTTGGAGCCATTTCACTTCAAGTCTTCCGCTGGGCTCAGTGCCGGAGGCTGACTGTACAGCCCAGCAGTCAAGGCATGGCCAAGGGAAATTCAGATCAATCCAAATTGGGTTAATCAGGGATTTGAACCTGGATCTTTCCATGACTGCCCCATGCAACCAAGAAAAAGCAGGCTCCAAGGCTCTCAGGGAAAAACATTTGCAAAGTAGTGTTTTATCTACAACCCAGGCTTGAGGAGCTCCCTTCTGATTGAAGGAGGGGATCTGATCGCTTCCAGGGCACTGCGGTGACAGTGGTGACCAGCCAGCCAGCGGCTGTGCCGTGGGAGATCAGTGCTTCTCCCCAGAGCAGGCTGCTCCCTGCCCTCGACTGCGGTATTCTCTGGGCTCTCCCTTGTCTGCAATGCAGCCCTTTTAGCAGCAGGCTAATGCGTTCCCCCACATGGGAACAGTGGTACTAAACTGCTACCCATGTTTGCAAACTGTCCACCATGCGTGTCCCCGCTAAGTGATGTACTTTGCTTGCCAAGATACTTGGATAAAATACAGTCCGCTTAAATCTTGTATGTGCTTGTATTGAATCAAACTAAGCCATTGTGGCAGTTTAATATACTCCAGTCGCAACACCTCCGAGATGGAAGAAATGAACCTGAACAGGCCATTGGAAGCCTGAGTTAAAACCGGCTGCGTCAAAGCTGCCAGCGGGAAGGTCTGAGCTGAGGGGATTAGAATGAGGGGCAAAACGCAGGGTCACTAGCTTTGCTGGAGCTGTATTCCCAAGAGCGTAGGTGCAGTCACCCCGAGTGCTCTGCCTGGTGGAGGGAGAGGGCCTGGTGGGTCAGAGCACTTGCTGATGTGTCAGGCAAGTAATGTGGTCATTACGGTCTCTGCTTCCTCCTTGGGGCTTGGGACTCGCACGTGGTGTGGTGAGGCTTGGCTGGCTTGTGGATGAAGGCTCCTTTTCTGCTGGGGGATGGTTCAGGTGCTGCGGCACTGAGCAACTTTTGCTTGGCTGAAGCAAGGGACTTGCTTGACAAGTGGATGTGGAGGAAAGCAAGGCTCTGGACACCCAGGAGGCACCTCTCCCTGGAGGGGTGGGACACATTTCTGTTGCTTACTGACCCAGTTTGTTTTGCTCTTCTTAAGGAGGATTTGTGAAATCTACGGAGCAGCTCCCTAGTACTTTTCTCTCCCTACTTACCTTTGCTTTGTGTTGCAGGTTTTCTTCCAAATGAGTCCCTGAGGTTCCTGCTGGCAGCTCCGGCAGTGTCCTGTAGAAGTGCCCTCCTGCTCCTGGTCTCAGCAGCCGAGGCCCCTCCAAACCTGCTTCTGCAATGGGTGGGTTGTAAGCACTGGTAAGACCTACGAGTCGTGTCGCCTTCGCTGCTCTCTCCCTCTCTCGCGTTCTCTCTCTCTGTCCTTGTTCCTTCTTGCCCATTTATTTCTGTTCTCCATGTGCTCTGCTGTTCTGTCTCTGGGGTTTTCACTGTCAGGTAATGAGGAGCTGTGGGTCCAGTCAGTCTTGGAGATGCCGAAGAGACGAGACATCCTGGCTATCGTGCTGATAGTTCTGCCCTGGACACTACTAATCACCGTCTGGCACCAGAGCACCATTGCTCCACTGCTTGCAGTGCACAAGGGTGAGAGAAATCAAACCAGCCCATGCCAAGTCTGTGCATCCCTCCCTCGTCCTCATCTCCTCTGTCATTTCATTTCTCCATGGCAGCCATGCTCATCCCAGCTCCCAGTCCATGCTCATGCAGAAGCCTCCCTACTTCTGCTGTAGGAACAGCCCAGGGCTCATAGGGGTTCTTCAGAGACATCAAACTCCAAGCCGTGGGATATGCTTACTGCACTTGGAGAGCTCTTTATGGCCTAAATCCGGAGTACTGAAGGAAGATGCTTTCCTTTGTTCCCTGATGATCCGTAAGAGAGGATTTCCTTCCTGCTGGCCTTTGCAGCATTCTGCACACAAGTTAGTCCAGAAGGAAAGCTGCAAAAAAGAGAGCAGTGGAAGCAAAGCTGCCACTTGAGACAGCTGCTCTGGGAGACATGAGGCAAAGAGCATTTTTAAGTGTCCTCCTGAAAGCAGAAAACTGGTGCTTTTGCACTTGAAGGAGAAGGCGAGAGCCAGCATCTCACCTGATTGTTTGGTGGAGTTACAATGCTATGAGAGAATCAGCTTCCACACTACCTGTCACACAAAGCATTAAATAGAGCCCTGGCCCAAATCAGATGAATGCAGGAAATTCTGGGGGATCCTCTCTGGCCAGAAGGGTCCTAGTTTTTATCCTGTTCTTGGCATAGCAGCAATATCTGAGGGCTGAGAGAGCTCTTGGGGGCTGGAAGAAGCCACGCTGCCTATTGCGGTCTTCATTCTTAGTTCTGCCCTTCCGCTGAGCGCCAGGGCAGGTGGGTCAGTGTGGGGAGGCTTGTCTTGTGGGGAAGAAAGCCTGCTCATTTTCCCTCTCTGGTCCCTTTCTCTGGGAGATTTTCTCCCCTTTTAATTTTCCCCACAGTTGCTTATCCTTTTGCTGAACACTCTGATGTGCAGTTTGAATTGTCAAGAAGTTCAGAGTCTGTCCCGAGCAGCTTTACCTTTCTCCCTGGAGGACTGACAGCCACCCATGAGGCTTTGGGCAGTTCTTAAGGGAAAAATGCCTGTGATCCCCTCTGAAAGGCAGACAGTGTTTCAGAGGATTGGGGTCTATTGGGCTCTAAAGCGGGCCTTGAAAGTCTACTAAGAATACACCGTCTGTGTACCAGTTTGATTCAATGCCCTAAAAACTGTGAGCTGTTTTTTGTGAATGGCCGTGGACACTGGAGGTACGGCACAGAGGTTGCTCTGCCCTGGCTCAGTCCTGAACTTACCGATGACCTTGGTAAGATGCTGCTTCTGCCTCTGCTTCTCTGAGCCCCCAGTGGAAAATGAGTGGTGATAGAGACCAACCTGAAAGCTCTTGGGAGGAATCTTTTTGTTCCTGTAACGCGTTTCTGAGGTCCTTGGTAGCAGGTGCTGAAAAAGAGATGTGCATCTACACGCTAGCGAGCGCAGAACAGCAGTGCTTAACACGTGCCAGGATTTACAGCTGAGGGTTTGACCTGCAGGGGTTTGCAAACTGTCTCAAGCAGTGTCCTGGCTAATTACATTGTGTCTGTGTCCAATGCATTTTGCAGATTTATTTTGGAATCGATGCCAGTGTTCTCTGCTTTCAGAGAGCTCTGCTATGTGATGCTGATGTGCTTTGCCTTATATAGGGCTTGATACCAACATGTGCAGGACACCTTGTCCCTGTCCGCCCCCCACCAGATATACACCCTCCTTCCATCAATGCCATGGAGTACAAGGCCTTTGTTCAGTTCAGGGCTGGTATCAAAGTCTGTGCTGCTGGAAGAGTAACATGCTATGAAAAAACCATAGGTAGTACCCTGCTGGGTCAGATCTAATGTCTGTCTGTTCCTGTTCTTTCTCATCTGAAGTTTCTGGTAGTAGCTGGTTTTGCAAAATCTATGGCTCAAAGTATTACGTGCCCACTAGAGAGCAGCTGGCTTATATCCTGAATGGAGATGCCCCTTCACGCCAGTTCCTAACTGTAGACCGCGGTATTCCTGCTGGCCTACAGTGGTACGAAAGTGTGAAAGTCACACCCTGGAAAAGTGACAGGTGCTTGAACTTTTTTTTTTTTCTCCTTGAGCTGATCATGAACAAGTCTCTTTTTGCAAGGATTTTTATATGTTTGGATCAGTGTATCCTATATATATGCTGCTCATTGTTCACATCTGCACTACTAAATGGGCTGTTATGTTCAGAGATTGGTCAGAGGCAGGTGAAAGTGTGCAGGAAAAAATCTACAATTGCAGGCTTTAATTTCTAGTCTCCATTTCTGGATTTGAAGTGTGTCTTTCCCCACTTCTCTGTGCTCCATCTAGGCCTGTTAGGAGAGCAGTGGGGTACTGCAGTATCCTGGCTAAATGATGCTACTGGGTGATCTTCACTGACTTGGTATTTTCCACCAGTTAGTTCCCTGCCTCCCAGTCCAGGTGCTCCAGTGCCTGAGTGCAGAGCCATGAGTCCTGTCCCACTGAGCATGGTACCCAGAAGCACTGGAGCTCTTCAGGAATGACAGATCGTCTATCCATCTTGCTATTTTCTTTATCTAGATCTAATTGCTGTACAAGCCTGTCTCTACTGGGTGCTTTTTGAAGTTACTTATTCTGAGCACTCAGCTGCAGCATTGTCCTGGGCTCTCAGGCCTTGTCTGGTGCTGGTTTTCTAACAGCAGGAACTTCTTTTCTCATATGTGTTTGTCCCTGATTCCTTTATCTATTTGTGTACTTATTTATTAAAGCCTCCATCCGAGCTTGTTTCCTTTCCTCTGAAACCATGAGGGTGACCTGCTATTAGCAAGAAGCCTGCTGGCTCAGTTCGGGGGAGGGGGGGGGAGTTGGAGGACTGAGTCCATGCGGCTTTTTCTTCTCTCTCATACCCTTGCTCAGATGATGGTGGTGACTCCCGGCGTGATCTCGCTGCAGGCTTGGACTCCAAGGAATACTGCTTGTCCGACCGGGACATTGTGGAGGTGGTGAGGACAGAATATGTTTATACCCGCCCACCCCCGTGGTCAGACACCCTTCCCACCATCCACGTCATTACACCCACCTACAGCCGGCCCGTACAGAAGGCAGAGCTGACGCGCTTGGCCAACACGCTCCTGCACGTGCCAAACCTGCACTGGATCCTGGTGGAGGACTCACAGCGGCGCACGCCTCTCATCACCCGGCTGCTGCGGGACACGGGGCTTAACTACACCCACCTCAATGTGGAGACACCCCGCAACTACAAGCTGCGGGGAGACATGAGGGATCCCCGCATCCCCCGGGGGACCATGCAGAGGAACCTTGCCCTGAGATGGCTGAGAGAGACCTTTAACAAAAATAACAGCCAGCCTGGGATTGTTTACTTTGCCGATGATGATAACACCTACAGCCTGGAGCTCTTTGAGGAGGTAAGACCCTGCTGGGCAGCCCCAAACTGGCAAAATACAGCAGATTAGCACGTGGGATGTAAAAGATGGTGTGTACTGAGCTGAGGAGATGCTGTGTACATGCTCTCCTGAGCTCTGGATCAGTCTTGTCTGTATAGTGGTCCCACTGCAGCTGTCCTGAAGTTTTCTCTGGGGCTTGATTACTGCGCTGCACAGTGTGTGTTTCCCAGTGTCAAAGGCATCCTATGCAAAGTAATGGGAACCCCAGTTTATCCCGTGGCCTGTGATCAGGAGGCAGATAGGTTTTGCTGTAAAGGAAGCTAATGAGGAGCTGCCTTCCCCTGTAGGGAGCCTTGTTAGGGTGGGAACATGGCCTGCTGTTTGACGTGCCTGTGCAGAAGTGCGTGCTTAGCAAAAGAAATCTCAGCCATCTTCCTTCCGTGCCCCACCCTGGAGGAGATTTCCATCTGGTTCCTGATCTGATGTTATCCATCTTTCTTCTCCACCACCCCTATGTATTGCACTTGGCTGTCTGTTAATTCATGTTTGTTCTTGTTTGAGGAGTCCCTGGGGTTTCTCTTCCTTGCTTGCTGTTTGCTCTCATCCCAGAGTGTCCACTGGTGAAATTCTGTAGCTGTCAAGAGCCCGGCGCTTGCTCTGCACAGATCCCCAGCTGAGGTAGCGGTGCCCTTTCAGAGTTACGCCTGAATGGTGTCAGCACAGTCACAGTGCTTGCAGGACATCTTGTTCAGAGATGCTCTGTGCTGTTGTCTCTGGCTTGCCGCACACACGAGGAGCACGCGTTTGTCAGTGCTTGCGTCTCCTCCCAGAAAAGCGGAGCCCTTCATGCACTGCCTTGGAGAGGGCTGTTCTCTCTGCCGGGAGACGTGTGCAGCTCTCCTCTCCGGAGCTCTTCCTCTCGCAGCATCAGGGGATGGATGGTCTCTCAGTTGTAAGTAGGCGATGGGGCTGCGATCTCGGCCTGGAAGCTTGTGGCTCCAAGAACGGTGATGGCAGGCTGAATTTCAGCATGTGCTGACAATGGCCTTGAGCAGCGGAAGGTTGCCATGTGCTTTCCCACCTTTTCTGTTTGTTCCACTCCTGTTGGGGGTCTAAATGGACGCCTGAGCCTTTTCCTGTCTGCAGGTTTGCGGTGGTCTTACAGTGCCAGGTACACTGTACCTCACCTGGCTTCCAGTTCAGAAATTACTTGTTCCCTTGCTCTCCTGAGGCTGTGCTCTTGCAGCAAGGGATGAAATAGGAGGACTGCTTCCTTCCCTACCAGCTGCCAATTTTCATACCAGGGGTCTCCTATTTATTTGCTCCATACACGCCCCTTTTCCCTTCCCTGATGGCTTTCACTTCAGCTTGGATAGCCACAGGAATATAGATGCTTTTAAAGCTGAAAGCAAATTCAGACTGAATGTTGTTCTTCCACGGTCCCCTTTGAGGCTGGCTCTGGCAGCATCTTGAGACAGACACTGCACATTAATAAAGCAGAAAGGGTTCCTTCGTTCGCTCATGTGCTTTGCACGTAGGGGCTTCTCCTGTCTGATATGTAGCTGCAGTTAAGGTCACACGGAGCCAATGAAATGTGCTGTGAAATGCAGAAGACACACACTATTGTTCCCTGTGGACAGGGGCTGCCGTTAGCATGTGTATAATGCAGAAGAGCAAGTGCCAGAGCTCTTCTGGTCTCGTTTGCAGTAATTAGCAGTGATGAGATTCGCTCTGGGAGATCCCTGATCTAAGAGACCGGGCTGAGAGCAGAACGCGAGGCTGAGCCTGCCAGCAGAGCAGGACAGGGCGCTGGGGGTGAGCAGGCAGACTGGCATTCAGAGCATCTTTCTTGGCAAGTGCAGGCATCTGAAGTGTCCCCTGGTGGCACCTGTCTATTTCTGTTGTCTCTTCAGGGAGTAGAGGCATCCGGCGTTGTTCCGCTGGGTAGCAGGAGCAGCTACAAAGCACCGTTCCACAGGCTGGGCATCTCTGGAGAGGCTGCGCGTCACAGCTGGCCATGGAGTTGTGGGCTACAGCTGCAGGGCCTCGCTCTAAAGGTCTCTTAGCCTTACTGTGGCTCATAGGCTGAGATTGCTGCTCAAACTCCTTAGCTTTCAGAGAAAGCACCTTTCTTCCTAGATATGCCATTCCTGCATTTCCAGGCGGCCTTGGACAAGGTGCTTCCCTCCTCTGTGTCCTGATTTCCCCAGCTGTCCATGAGGAGGACTGATGCCCCACAGTTCTAAAGACCTTTGGACAAAAAAACAATCTTAAATCCCATTGATGTTTATTATTGGCAGCTTTGCGTTTAGTGATGAACTGATGCTTGGTTCCACGGCTATCCGTTACTATTGCTATTGTTAGTTGCCACTTTCCAAAGCACTTTGCTCCTCCAGCTCCAGGATGTACGTCCTTGTACAGGTGAGTAATGAGCTCTGCGGCTTGGTTCAAGCCACAGAGGGTGCCTGGGAATGTAACCCGGGCTCTTAGCTCTAGGGTTTGTCCTGAAGCTCAGGGACGTTCGTTTCTTGCAGGACACTGAATAAAGGGAAATTGTTCTGCAGGGTTGGTGGGTTGCAAGTCACATGCAGCCGATCCTTCTGTGTGTACCCACCGTACCCTTCTCTTTCCTTGCCTCCAGATGCGCAGCACCAGAAAGGTGTCGGTGTGGCCAGTAGCCTTCGTCGGTGGCTTGCGCTACGAGTCACCCAAAGTGAACGCTGCAGGGAAGGTCTATGGCTGGAAAACTGTGTTTGACCCCCATCGCCCCTTTGCTATAGACATGGCGGGGTTTGCCGTGAACCTCAGACTGATTCTCCAGCGATCTCAGGCTTACTTCAAACTGCGAGGAGTGAAGGGAGGCTACCAGGAGAGCAGCCTGCTCCGGGAACTAGTGACCTTGAATGACCTTGAGCCGAAAGCTGCCAATT
Organism: Dromas ardeola; assembly: GCA_013398915.1. Taxonomy (NCBI): domain Eukaryota; kingdom Metazoa; phylum Chordata; class Aves; order Charadriiformes; family Dromadidae; genus Dromas; species Dromas ardeola. The sequence goes on along the minus strand of VYZM01006520.1, from coordinate 160,268 downwards.
GCACTAAGGTATGGTCTTTTCCTCAGACACGGGATGTAAGGGTCCAGAGGTAGGAGAAAGCCCATTCAACCCCATCGTTCAGTCACTTGTCCTCTGCATTTGAAGACAGCACACCCCCATTTCAAGGGAGCTGGAAATGGGTGACTCTGTGTTAAAACGCGTGGAGGGCAGTGATCTTTTTTGGTTGCAGGCTGCTAACGGTTGCCATAGGCTTTGAAATATGGAGTCTTCTCTCCCCTGTAACTGTTCCCCTTTTTTATATTACCTCTAGAAAACATCCTCATTATTTTCAGGATGGGCTTATCTGTGGCCTTGCTAATCCCCTGGAGCAGGGAATTCCATAGGTGAAATGCATGTTGGTTGCTTTATGTGAACTCCTGAGGGGGACTTTTGCGTACTGGTAGTGCTGTGATAAGCTAATATCCCATGAGATCTGGCCCTCTGGAACCCATCTGAACTGTAACCCAGGGGTACCAGCCACGGTGTTTCCCGGCCGCAGGGGAAGACTCTGCCTTATTGCGAAGTTGCCACCTCCCTCTTGACATGGATGCAATATCGCTATAGTTGCCCATAATAACCTGGATCTTTGTGTGTCAGAGATAATGTAGCAATGTTTTAACGCCTGGTACATTGCTCTGAGCTCTAGGAGGCTTCCAGAAAGCTTTGTTTTGGGGGGATTTTACTGCCGTCAAATGACTGCTAATTATTTGACTGTACACATTGCCTAGGAGCCACCAGGTCCCGGAGCAGGAGCCCTGTGTGCTAACTAACGTAGAAACTCAGAACACAATGATGGTTCTTGCCCTAAAGACTTCCCAGTCTAGGATGAGAGACAACAGATGGATATCTATCTGGACTGACAGGGGAGCATGCGAGATACAATGAGACAATGCTGGTTAGTGTGGCAGGCATCAATCACAGCACATCAGCAGTGGAGGTGCTGTCAAGAGGTTCTGAAAGCTTTGTGAGCGGGTGCACTGAGCACTGCAGGTGTGGCGGGGTTCCCTCTGAGGTCACAGACCACTGTGCAGCACTCTCATGCCTTTGTCTGTATAAGGGAGTCTGGTTTAGGGAGTCTTTATTGCTTAATTATCCCAGGAGGATTACTCTTTTTTTTGCAAATAAGCTGTTACTGCCAACAGAGCCAGTGTTGGATCCAGGTCTCCATCCCTTTTTGGGATAGGAAAACATTTTGAATAATAGCCTTTGTCTCTGCTTTCCATCTTCACTGCTCCACAGCTCCCAGCTGCGGAAAAAACAAGGATCTCAATGTTCAGCAGTATTCAGGCAAGGAGTCCTGGAATAAGGACGAGGAGCTGAGGAGGAGCAGCAACTTTGTTTATTATTTGATACCTGCTGTGCCTCATTTTTTAAATCTACATGTCTGTGCTTATGGCTGTCCAACACTGGGATAAATAACGCAGATGGTCTCCCAAGGGTGGGAAAAGAGATTGGATTAAAATTAGATCTCTCTTCTTGGGCGCTGTGTGCCCTACTAGCTAGCAAGAAAGTACGGGCTGGAAATAAATGTGTTTCCAACAGGCCAGGGGAGATGCACAGGTTACTTTTAGTCTGATGAGGGGTGTTTACTCCATGGCCAGTTATGCAATCTTTGGTACATTGTCCCTGCTGTAAATAACTATTGGAAAGAAGCTGTGTTAAAAGGCTGGGGATAGGAAATGACAGTTGTGGAGGAACACATGGAGGAAGGAGAGGAAGGAAAAGATTGTTTCCAGGCAGGAGGAAAAAAATGGTGCTGTCAGACAGGCTGCCGTGTCAGTGCTGTCACACAAGAGCTGCAGGTCAGAGATGGAGAGGAAGCAGGAATTGCTGGCCAGGATTTGAAGCAGACTGCATTTCTTTTTTTGGCTAGGCCGTGGGGATCTTACAAGGGTCCTTGTCGTGGACTGAATGCTGTCTGCTCCTGGCAAACTCTGAGCGCAGCTTTGCAGGTTGAGCTTTGCCTTTCTGTTTTTAACTGATGCCAGCAGCCTCCATTTCCCAATTGCTGTTTTGCTCGCCCGTTTGACGAGGAGGAGAGTCCGGACAAGCAGCAGAGAAGGACAAAAGTAGGCTTCGATAGGAGGTCCTCTTGCCCCGCGATCAAAGCAGGGAGTTCTTTCTCGTTGTGCTAGTGTGCTCCTGGCAGTTGTCATGGTTTGCTTCTGTTAAGCATAACCGTACTCCTGCTTTGCAGTGAGATTTACATTAAAAATTATGATGTGCTCAGATACAGTCGTTAAGGAGGGATCAGAGAAGTATGGAAGATAAGCACAGACATCTGTTCTCCAAAAATCCTGCCTTCCTTGTGTGCAGTGCTGGTATTTGTAATATTTATCAGAATTCAGCCCACAAATGCACACTCCCCCAAAGACAAATATCCTGCTTATTTTCTTTGATTTGGGAACTGCCCAAAATGAAGGAGAAAATTAAGGAATTCAGTATTCATTACTGAGGAGAGAGAGTTATCCCTCCTTATCAGGAGGGAAGGGTTGGTTTATACTGGAGTCGTAAGGAAACAAGGCTTTGCAAGCATGCTGTGATTTCTCTGTTCTGCTGCTTCTGCGTTCCCGCCCCCCAACCCCAAAGCAAACTCTACTCTCTTCAATCCATTGACACAGGATAGAGGTCTGAGATTCTGTATTCCCATAAGGTTGATGTAACTGGGACATATTCTGCTCCCCATTTTCTACTAACACCTGAGGAAACAAGCTGCAGTGTGCTCAACCAGGGAGCCCTTAAAGGACAAAGACTTCGAGTGGCCCCAGCTATTGAAAAAGCCTCAGCGTGGGCTGGCACAAGAGGACAGACCACAAAATACAAGGTCATTGGAAATGAGGCATCTCTTGTTCCAGCTGCTCCTGGAGCCACTTGTTTCTCCAGGGAGATAGATGTAGGTACGTTTCTTCGGGTGAGGCAGGCTTTTGTGCACTCGGGTGGTCTCAGTAGCAATTCAGCGGGGTTGAAGCAGTGGCTAAAAGTAGTCATTCCTCCTCTCTCCTTATCTCTGGGCTGAGTGAGATCTGAGATTAAATCTGCGGGTTGGCAGCTCGGTGTTTGGGTGGATTTTGTGAAAGGGAATGGGCTGGCAGCTTTGCGCTGGACAGGGAAGGGCTGTCTCTGAGGCTTAGACTGGGGGGGTGTGGGCAATGGTAAATGCCACGGTCACTGCAAGTGGTTGCTGTCAGACACAGGGAACAAAGAGGACAGGGAGCAAAGAGGTCTCTCCCAGCAGCACCTGAACCACATACCAACACTGTGGTTACTGTGAGCCTTGGAACCGGCTCTGGGAGGGGAGTAACTCCTTGTGCGTGTGAAGGAGACCAAACCTTCGGGCCCAGCAGCAGCAAGGAAATTACACAGCAAAAGGAGACCAGAACTGTCTGCTTCGTGATGTCACAGATCTAAAGCACCTAAAACTGGCACAAAATGGGCAGGAGAGAGGAAGACCGTCAGCCTAAGGCAAGAGGCTTAAAAAGGAGCACTTTGCTTCCTCCTGATTTTATCCTGTGGTGCTACGTACGGCAGGCAGGGGAATCAGCTTCATGAGGCCTTTGTTTTCTTTGCCTTTCAGGGGCTGAGCTGCTGCAGGGTGTGGATGGAGGAGGCCTGTCCTCGTTTGGGTTAGATTGTTCCCGAGACTGGGCTCCTCTTTTTGTGTGGGTTTGTGATCAGTTGTTTGCGGTGAGCGTTCAGCATCCTGGCTGCCGTGTGACAGCACTTGGTTGGTTAAGCTTCACACGCGCACCAGTGGAGACACCAGTGCTTGAGCTGTTGACTTTTACGACAGACATATACCACACATAATACCCATCACAAAGCGCAAATCTTCAAGTTGGTGTAATTGCACAGTTAAAGATTACTGTTTGAGCTCTGGCTCATTTAATAGCAGCGGCCATGATTCTCCTGACATATGAGAAAAGCAAGAGTTATAGGGAGAAGCAATCTTTATTTGTTATACCAGTGGATGTGCTTTTGGGAGAAAAGGGCCTCCACGATGCCTAAGAGAGCCTGCAGAAATTTGGTATAGCACAAGCAGGGAGGATGCAAATCCATCGTTTCAGCTTAGTGTCTCTTTTTGTTCACATTGTGTGGTCTCCATTTCAAATAACAATTACTGAAACCACCCTCCACGGAGGGTCTGTGAGCTTGAAATCCTGTGACCCCCCTCCAACTGTAAGTCAACTTCCCCCTTTGCTTTTTAATTTCCTGTTAGAAGACAACGAAGACGTCTACTATGGAGATGAATCTTTGGAATCTCTTAGGTCTGTTTTGAGCCCTGTCATTCTGAATGGCAAGGCTGTGAATGATTGGAAGTGTTTTGCAGTTGTAGAGATTTTTAAAGGGGACTCCCTCGGGTGACCTGGGTGAAAGCACTGTTCAGGGGAAGTCAGATACTTGGTTCCCCTCACTCTTCACTCCCTTGCAAGCTGGACTTTTTGCACAAGCCAAAGCTTCCCTGAGGCACAAACCAAACCCACTGCTTGCGGAAAAAATCAAGCAATTGGCTGAGAGGAAAAGCAGGTGTTTGTGTACTAAATGGTGACCTCCCTCCCACATTAAAGAACACAGCGTGAAAAATGGTAGAAGCTTCTGTATCAAGTTGCAAATTTTGAAAATTCGTCCATTTTAGTTAATTTAATATAATTGTCTATTTTGGCAATTGGGTTTAACAATGCAAAAGTGGAATCCAGTTTAAAGAAAAGCTACTAATGCGTAGTCGTAGTCTGTTTATGGAGCACGTGGCTAGAGTTGTTTAAGCGTGAGTCCCATTCCTGGCAGAGCGCAGCCCTCAGCCATCGGCAGGGTTGAGCGTTTGCGTGTCAGAAGTGGAAAGAGCTCTTACCTGCTCCCGCTGGGACGGAGAATTGGCTACAGGATTTTTCTAGCACCTGGACTGCATTAAGGTGTATACGTTCTGTTTGTTGGATGAGGAGCCCATAACCGCTGCTTGCATAGCACTGAGAGCCACTTGTACAGACCTGTTTGGTTTTGCCTTTTCATAGGAAAGTAACGCCGTAATTGCATCAGCGTTGCTGCAGTGGGTGAGCAGGACTATAATAAAGGCTAACTTTGATAAGCGGGCACTGAAGTGGTTGTGGGGGAGCAATGAAATGGTTTTTTGGACCCACTCCAGACAGCAGTTGGTCTCTGCTGCCTTAGTATTAGCAGGCGAGATTTAAGCCCCGCACAGGAGGTGACTGCTCACATCAGAGACAAATTTGGTCAAACAGCTTCTTGGGAAGATGAGGGTGCTCCTGTTTAACCCAAAGGGTTTGAAAAATGCTTTGTTCATCCTTTAGAGACAGAACGTGCCCTCATTTTTCAGAAAAGCAGGGGCTGGGTATGAAATGGTTTGCAGCTACTTGGATTAAATGTGCAGAGTATTGTCATAGCAACAAGAGGGAAACCCCCGCAAGGTAGGAAATATCAATGCAAACAGGTGAAGGGAAGCAGGAAACTGTAGCTCTGAAGGGATAAAGCTGCTGCCAGCAACCCAGGTTCTAGGAGCAAAGCTATGAGTATAATTGAGTCGAGTGAGGGGAGAGTCTTTGAACAGCTTCTAGAACTGTCTGTGCCAGCAGTATAGCACAGCTAGTAGAAATTATTTACCTTTAATACTCCCCCCTCCTCTAAAAATGTTAGACCACCTCTTCAATTTATTTTTTTCCTGTTCTCCTCCACAAATGTTGATCTATGTTAAACTTTGCTGCTAAGACTGAGAGAAGCTTTTCGTAGAAGCTTCAATTCTGTTTTAAGGAAGTTGGGGAGGGGCTTTGAAGTGATGCACTGTATTGTACTTGGTACAGAATAACGGATGGCAGCGCGGGGCCAGCATTTCAAAGGAAATGTGTATGGGTTTTTTTGAGGTGACGCGGCAAGAGTAATGCTTGCCGGGTTATGAAAGTGCTGTGTACAGCCCAGAGCGCGTGGGAGGAAGGGAATGTTCTGTAACTAAGCCCTGCATCTCACAGCTCTGAGACAGCAGAGGTTGCAACAGAGAACTGGAGCAGCAGTAAGCACTTCTCAGATCGCACATCACTCTCATATCTTTTTAGGGTCTTGAAAGAATTTAAAAGTGAAAAAGAAGTGATGGTGAGGTTAAGGAGCAGACTGATGTCTTCCCTTCAATAATGGATTTTCAGAGATGCACTGAAAAATTCATTTTAATATTTCACATGTCCAAAGGCAATGGTGATGACTGGAGCCGCTGGTGGTACTCATTATAACTGCTTCTTCCCTCTAATGCACGAGTCACGATGTGACCTGAAGTGGCAAGAAATTGCATTTCCACTCTGAGCCTAGCAAGTAACTCTGCACTGGCCAAGGATGTAGTAACACGATAACCAAGAACCAGAGTAAGGAACCTGGGGGAAACATGCATGTGATTCTCCGGTTATGAAGGAACTGCCTTACATCATTGAAAAGGTTGATGAGCCTTTCGAGGAAGATGGTTGATAACTACATGGAAGGAGCAGGTTAATGTCCCAAGACAGTACACTGTAAAATGGGTAATTTGCGTGCACTGTGCATTTTGCATAGCAGTAGGCCTGCCTAAATGAAGTTTTATGCAAACCTCCTTTCAGCTCTGAATGCGCCATTAGGCTCCAGGGTAGATGGTTAAATTGCACTATTGATTTAATGTGCAAGAATATTTGTTAGTGCAGTGAAGAGATGCAGCTAATGACTTCTGTTGGCTTCTTCAGGTTCTAGTCTGGCATACGAGGACAGAAAAGCCTGTGCTGGTGAATGAGGGGAAGAAAGGATTCACAGATCCCAACGTGGAAATCTGACTGTGCATGGGTGAACAGAGACCGGGTAAGCGCTCACATTTTTTGAACAGTAATGAGAAGCAACAATAAGAAAGGAAAATACTAGACAATGTCAGGAAAAAGACAAGAGCTCTTTTAAATGTGCTTTTTAATTTCCATTTTTCACATCTCTGACCTTGCCTTACCGCAAAACTTCTGGAGACCATTAGTTAATCTCTCTTTTTTATCTTTAAGGCAAGTTGCTGAAGGGGAAGTACCTGGTGAGAAGTTGGGGGGAAGAAGAGAAATCCAGGGAGTGAGAATTTAGGCAGAAGTTACATTGTTAAAAAACTAAACCCTAGTCTAAACAAGTAGGTTGGCTTATTAATGGTACTAATATAGCTAAAGCACAAGGGTGAAGGATGTGGGTCCATCCACCTGCAAACACCTAAGGAAAGCTAAGGCAGCATCAGTGAAAGCATTTTTAAGTCAGGCAGAAGCTTTCACTGAGGGAAGAGTTTAATTTATATCCACATCAAAGCCACGCAGTCAGTGACAAGTAAGGGAGGGTGTGGATTAAACCCCAGATGAGGTATTTGTTCACCTAAAGTGAGCATGGAGTGTCTTCTTCCCTGGAAAGAAGGAAAGAGCACGCACATTGATGGCTGACTTTCTGCTCATTTGTTCATGCCCTGGCTTCTCACCTTTAATTACCTGAGCATCCTGGTGCGTTTAGTCTTCTGTAACCCCAGAGTGCACTCTGCAGTTGGTTTGCTAGAATGAAGGATGGACTATTCGCTTGTATCTGCATCCAGACTATGTTGCCACTCTTCATTATTATGGGGGAAAAAAAAACCCTCCCTTTAACTGTAGTGTAGAACCAGGTCTGGAAGGGAGAGAAGGTTGCCACTTGTTCTCTTTTCCTCTTGAATACAGAGAAGTAAGAGCAGCAAAGGAAAGGGGTAGATTTGCTCAGCAGCGGTACTTTTTTAACAGTAATGAGCTCTCTTATAACACATTCCCTCGGGCTAACTGGATGGAGCCCTGCCTGCTGCAGTGGCCTGCCTTTGCCGCCCGTTGGCCAGACAGTAAAGGAAAGCCTGCACTGCATATTATCCGCGCTATATATAGCGGCTTTGCAGAGAGGCCATAGCTCTTCCGCGCTGTCACAACTGCTTTTCACCAACACCCAGTTGCCTAGCAGCAGTACTCACAGATCTGCAATCTGAGATGGGTTTTGGGATAGTTCCAAGGGGTGGCAGCTAACTGCAGCGAGGCAGAAGGGTAATATACATGCTGGTTGTGTCTCTGTTGCAGATTTCTTCATGCACAGCCTGCAAGGTTCCTCTCCACAGCATACAACCAGCCAGACACGCAGTAGCCAGGACCTCTGCTGATTTCCAAGAGTTTTAGCGTACTGAAAACAAACAACACTGCATACATAAACTACCCGGATTCCCCTGCCCTTCCTCCTGGACTCTGAGCAGAACCAGACGCTTTGGAGGTGGAGAAAAAGCACAGAAAATACAGGACTGACATCAACTTCAGTGCAAGACCAGCTGTCTCGCGAGATGCTCGGTTTGGGAGAAGCGCACGCAGGGCACGCTGCACTGAAGACACGACCCAGCTGGAATGGTAGTCTAGACTGAGGGGGCCGTTTTACAGGACCTGAAAGCAAGGGTGAGAATGCCCACAGGAGAGTGTTGGCCCCTGATGACTTGTTTCTCCTGAGACACACGTACCTTGTGGCTATGTGTGCAACAGCCTAAGCAGCTCTCTGTTCACGGAGGGGACAGCTGCCTTCTGAGATGGCACCTTAGCCCTTAATTTTAAACCTACTTTAATCAGTGTTTATTACGCTGCACAAGACAGGAAGGTTTTGGGGGAGGGTGAAAAGCAAGGCAGGTTAGAACAAAACCATTAAGTATCTCTGTTCTCTTTGTATTCCCTCCCCTTTCCCTTCGTTAGTTTCATGGTTTGGAGGGCATTCTGACATACCTCTGTGTTCCTGGATGGAGTTGTGTTTACAGCATGTGGTTCTCTATTCATCCATGCTAAAATAACTGGAAGTGGGTTTTAATGAGATTGTTGTGGCCGTACACCGTAATACTTCATCCAGGCTCAGACTTTGGTTCTGTTTAGCTCTAATTTGGTTCACGTGAGCATTAGGTTTGGGATTCTCTGAAGGGTGCTCCTACGTAAAGCCAAATTTCCGCTCTTAAAAAATAAAGCAAATGGCTTAAAACTAGAGATTGAATGATAAAAGCTGAATTTAGTGCATTTACCATTCTACTGGAATGTATCCTTCAGCCCTAGCCCCTTTTTCAGGGCCATGCTATACTTCTGCAGAGCTACTGGCGTTAAAACCACGCTGGAGCAGTTGGAGAGTTAACTTCTGATGGATAGAGCAGCACCCTTGTAAAGGGGATCCTGTGCTTAGTGTTCTGTTTCTTCAGCACCTGGCTTGAGGTAGGTTGAAAAAATATCTATGTAGAACATTAGTCGCCTCTAATGATGTTCTGGAACATCAAAGGACCTGAGATAGCATTGATGAAAGCGTGTTCTCTGATGAAACTGTATTTTGCTTCTCAGTGAGGGACTGAGCAGTGCAGAAGAGGAACCCGGGTGCTACTACCTTGGTTGACTCTGTAGTTGAGATTGACAAACTTGCTGAGGAAGAAATTGAGGTACAACATACCCCTTCTCCCCACTTCCAGCCCCTTTAAAAAAACCCAAAACTTACCTCCCTCTTCACAGTTGTTGTCAAGCCTTTGATCGACCCCCACTGTCCCAATTCTTTCAAAAAGGTCTGAAGCACAATTTTACCTTTGAATTGAGGGAAAATGTAATCCTGGAAATAGACTTGGTTATTTTTAGCCCTAACACATAGAGCTATTAAAATGCTATAGATCTGATTGTTAGCTTCACAGTGCAAAAGTCTCCCCTTGGACAAATGACGTTGTGTATTTCCTAATATTTAAAAAAAAAATATTTTTGGTAAGTTATTTTCTCCCACTGTGTATCAAAACCATTGGGGAAAAGTTGCGTTCTTTAGTTCCCAGTCACAGAAGCCTTGCTACGTAGCCTTTACAAAAATGTTCCTTTAGATGCATTGGCTGAAGCGCTACTTGGATAGAAAGCATTTGATGCTACCGGCCACTGGCCGCTCTATGGGAACGGGCATTGTTATCTTCTATTAAAACAGTAGCTCTCTGCATTCAAGCAGATTTATTCTGTTACCGTGCTAGCCTTCCAAGTTCACTTCAGTCTGCAAACCCTAGAGTGGAAAGAGACATTTTTAAAGGACTACAAAGTTTTCATACCATTTAAATAGTTTCCAACTGATGTCCTCTCCTAGCTGCATGTTTTGTTTCACTAATCTTAATTCCAGTCCCCGCTGGATTGCAACCTTCCCTGCTTGGAAGGAAATAACTTCCAGAAAAATGCGCAGGATCGAGTCCTGAACACAACCCTACAAATATGCTCCACTCTCCTCAAAGCTGGTCACAGGAACCTGGGCCCTTCCAACTCGCGCAGAGGCTACCGTGGTCCTCAGGAGCAGAGAAACGCATGTTCAGTACGACCAGCTCTGGCCAGGATGGAGTGTATTACAGCTGCACTGTCTGTTCTCAGTTTTAAACAAACTGTATTTAAATTTGTTAAATAAAATTATGGTTTCTAAGAGCCAGAATACCCCGCCAACTCCATTATCAGAGACAGTGCACGTGTTTGGTGTTTCTCTCATAGCGTGAATCCTCTGATTACTGGAACAGAAAGCAGGGGCTGAGCAACTTCTCGGAGACTCTGAACAGATTCACAGCTTGAGTTTGATCTCTTCCTCTGTCTAAAAAGATGGCAGCTCCTCAGTGACTGCGGAGCTGGTGAGTTAAAAAATGTCGTATTTTCCTAAGTGACGTGTTTCTGTTTTGAGGGACAAAAAGAAAAAAAGAAAACAGGACCCGAGATCCCAGAATTTCACAGCAGGTTGAACGAGAAAGTACAGATGTGCTCTCCCATTTGCAAATATGTGTGCAACCCCTTTACTTCTTCCCCGACCCAAATCTGATCCCTGCTCATTTTACAAGGGGGAATTTCATCTTTAGGTGCTTCACAGTGAGAGCAGGGGTGGAGGGATGACTGAAAGACTAACTTGTCCTTTTCTCCTCCTGCACCTTCTCCTGGGAAGTTCTCATTCCTGCCTGGCCTGAAACAGAAAGATCTATTTGATAGAGGACAAAACACATTTCACTTTTTAAAACTTCTTTTTTTCCTTGTTGAGAGAGAGACAACCTCCATAGGAAAACGTCGTGGAAAAAAACCTCGAATTAAAGTCATTTGACAATCAACTTGGCTTCAAACAAGTGAACAAGTAATGGCCTCTTTGCAGAGTGAGTTGCTAAATTCTGCCCGGAGGCACAACAAAATGGTTTTCCGCACCTGCTTACTCACATGTTCACCAACGATTTTCTCCCTATCTAATTATAAAAACGAGGAGGCCAGTAATAACACATTTTTAAAGTCACTGGAGAGCTGAGCTCAGCTTTCAGTTCAGATGGCTTCAGAACCTTCTCTCTCTCTCTCTCTCTCTCCTGCCTCCAGCGACTTTTTACTCCCCCACATTCACCAGACGGTCCATAACATCATGCACAGCCATCCAAGCTGTGGGTCCTCAGTAGTGCAGGGAGATGAGCTTCCGCATCCATCTGTGACACAATGGACTCTGGTTCCTTCGGGGCCCGTTCTCTCTTCTGAACTTACTGCCAAAGAGCAAATCCTTTACCTGGGTCTAGTGGAAATTAACATGCCCAAGCGCCTGGGCCATCGTGTCCCCAGACATGCAACCAGGAATAGTCAAGATGAACCAAACACGGGAAAGAAGCTCTCATCAGTCCACGTACTGGGTCCTTCCTAAATAAGGTATGTCGACAGATTGTATTATGCGTCCTGCAGTGCGTTCTTCAAAAATGACAATCTGCAGAAGAGAGGGATATATAAAGTTCCTTCATACAAAGGCTGAGTTACTTTAAATATTTTTAGGAGGAAAAGGCATACGATCACGAGCAGGGGAAGGAAGCATCATTTAAAGAGATCAATCAATACGAGTCTGAACAGTAACTGTGATTCTTCTTCAGCACCACATGATGCAGAAAATGAACCGGCATCAAATCAGGTTTGTCTTGATTTTGAACTTGATGCAGCGCTTTGAAGTTTACCTGCCATCCTCATCACTTCTTAATGGTTGCCAGAGCCATAGTCAGCTTTAGAGCAGCTAAATTTTCACAGATCTTAGGAGATAACAGTCTCCTTCCTCTCTATTGCACTGGTTTTCAGCTAGAGATAGGTAATTAATATCCTGTGTATGTCTAGCTCTTTGGGACGTGACGCAGAGCAGGATCTTTAATAATACAAACAAGCAAAGAGAAATCCCATCAAAACCTCTTACCTCATTGCTCCCTTTCCATAACCAGGGGCCAGGAAGGTATAGTGTTTCCTGAGGTCCAATCTTCCAGTAGCGGCCCAGGTTCTGACCATTGACAAACACAACTCCTTTTTCCCAGCCCTGGAATCGGGACAGTACACCGAATTACTGATGCAGCTGTACTACCTAGTTAGCACCCCCACGGGAAACCATGTCTGCTTTCACACTTGCATTCTTTCAGGCCCCTTTCTGCAGGTTTTCTGCTTTTTTGCCCTGTGCAACTCCCTGAAGCCATGGACATTTAAGTAAGCCCCGTTGAGCAGGAATTATCCTTAATGTACTAATTAAAAGGATAAAGCTTTCAAAAATGTGCAATTCATGATTCATGCTTGTACAGGGTACTTCATCCTTTTGAACAGACATATCTTTATTTCTTCCCAAGCATAGAATATCTCCCCTCACCTATTTCCCAGATGACAGAAATTCTGTATTGCAACTGACTAGCGTAATTTACGACAAAGCATAAATGGAAAAGTGAGCAGTACAATCACGATTGGCATGAACCTTGGCTCTGAGGGACTGAAATAGAAGGAAGAAGTTTAATAATACTTAATATCTCATCTTCAGTTCTATGCAAGAGCAGCAGTCTTCCACAGAAGGAAGATGTGAACGCTAACTCTCAGGCCATGTCTACAAAGAAGTGACTCTTTCCATATCACGTTGAGGAGGTAGGGATAAAACTAGTGCCTCCTGTCTTTTTTGTGCCCTTACTCCTCTGCAACTAGAAAAGAAATAGCATTTGTATGTCAATAAAAAAGACTAACTGTTCATTAGCAGCTCTGCAGGGTCAGTATTGCACTTGTTTTCTCATCAGGACCATGACAGACTGAACAGAATTAACTGCCAGCTTGAGAAGACTTCTACACCCTCAAAATAATTCTCCAAGATCAGAGGAAGACTACAAAACTACAGACTACAAGACAGAGCTCAATCAGAGCTATTACACAAGTGCCTCTCTAACCAACTGTTTAAAAATCCTGATCAAGAAAAAATAGGGGGGAAATTAAAAAAGGACTCGCCTGTAGCTTCAAGAAAGTGTCCTGTGGCTGATGCTCTATCCACAGCCTTCCGCGAAAAAAAGCCGGACCGACAAAGTAATCTGGAACTGCGCTCCAGCCAGCAACATGTCTCAAGCTGTAAGAGAATGACCCAACACAGGTGACAGCAGGGAAGCACCAGGCAGCACTGAGAGGCACAACACTGGTCTCAAGATCATTCCAAAACACTGTTTCTGGTACAAGAAATTTCTGGTACAAGAAAAGGATACATGGGGCTATCACCATCTCTAATACTTTACAGCAATGTAAAAATCTCTGCTTCATGTTGGCTGCTGAAGTGCCCATCCTCTTTCAGATACGACAGTGCCATGGTGCAAGCTTTTAATGGATGCGGCTTGCACAGGCTAAAGGAAAACCTGCAGAATTAATGGGATTCGAAACAGACATTCCTGCCCGTGTTCCCATGGAGGAACATGAACACATCCCTGCAAGTTTGCAGTATTAGGGGCAATCTGGCATTATTTCTTACCTGTGGCAACAATTTGGGAACAGGGGACAAACAGAAGAGAAAATAAGGAGTGTAGAATTCCCACAGAAGCCTTGAGCTTCTGTCAGAACATGGTCCTTCCGACCCTTACTCACTGCATGTCTTGGATGCAGGGAAGTTATCGATCCAGTGCAGCTTGACTGCTACTAAATTATTCAACTAAAAGCCTACGACAATTCCTTTCACAATACCATGCGCTCCATCCTCCTACACAGCGACTGTAAGCTGATTGTGTTTCATTGCTACTGGTCAATTGCCAGCAATGGATTGTAGTGCTGACTAATCTTGCTTTTGTTTGGGCACAGCAGTTCACTTGCTTTAATGTTCCTCACTGGAAATATTCTTCTAAAACCCTGCAGTCAAAGGTTGGTTATGTGAGTTACCCCATCAATAATAATCATCCAAGCCCCCCAGCACCTGTTAAGATTGTCCTTAGAAATTTCAAAATATAGATTTTTTTTTTTTTCTTTTAAAAGCCATTTCAGTTTAATGTGGCCTCTCTCTCTCCTTCCTACATAAAATGTGGGAGCTGTGATGTCTTGGGGGATGCACATGTGTTACTTGCTGGTATTAGCAACATAACTGAAAATAGTCTCTCTGGATCGTGGCCAGAGTCCATAGGGCATCTGTTGCCTTAAACGTTTGCTAAGGTTTTCTACATCTACTACCAGAGGCTCCTTGACTTACCCCTGCTGGATTTCTTTTTCAGTCTTTCTTGAATTAAAGCAAAATAACTTCAAACAGAGGAAGCCATCTGGACTTGTTAATGTACTGTTAGTAGCTTCCTAGAATTACTCCGTCCCTTGCGAGTTTGAATTACTAAATATATCAGCCATATTGCTAATTTCAAGAAAGATACAAACTTCTCCAACATGTGGGTGTGTTGGGACCCTCCCCTTTGGGTAAGCCATGCTTTTACCTACCCGATCTAAATCCTCCACAGTGGGAATACATTTCACCCCTAAATAATGGTATCAATAAAGTGCCACCATTTTCTGCCCTATTTTGAGTAAAGGTATCAGCAAGAAACTTATCAGTGCAAAAATCCACCTATCTGCTTTCACCTTGTGTTGCCTTTCTGATACATTTAACTGCTGCCTATTAGATTTTGTATTGCTGGTAAGCAGTTGGTTTCAAACGCGGAAGAAAAAATTTTTGAATCCCACAAACCTGTTCATGAAGCCAGGTTTCATCTCCAAACTGTAAATCTTGAAGTTCCTCAGGGGGGTTTTATTCAAGAAGACGTCACCAATTAAGCCTGCAAGAGCAATGTGGGTAATGAAGAGTTGAAAAACAGCTAAAGCTGATAGATTTTCCTATTTGAATGCGAGGAACAGCAGGAGATGGAAAGCAGCCACATTCTGCAATGGAATTAGAGTCCATATGGTCCCATTGCTCATCCAGATTGAGTGGGGAACATTACTATACTTTGGCCTCTCCACTCTCTCCTTTGCTTCAACTCACCAAGCCGTTAAATACCCTCCAAGCAGAAAACATCGTTGGCACACGCAGCAGATGGGGTTTTGTTGTTACTGTTGTTTTTTAGTTCGCTGTCCATGTATAGATTTTTCTAAAGCAGTAGATCAGTTACTTCTCTAACAGGCACAGCAAAATATAACATGGGCAAGCGCTAATGTCCAGTGCTGATCCAGTGCTTTTCATCCAAGGATCTTAAGACATCTTAATAAGTAATTTACCTTTAGCACTCCCTTGGTGGATAAAGTTATTCTCCATGTAGCAGGCAAAGCCTGGGTCTTAATCCAGCCTCCTAATTACAGGACTGCAGTTGAGACTGCCTAAGCAGCGCAGAGGCTTTATGCACCTCTTCTGCAGTAAAATAAAATTAGTACAGTCACGTGCCTAACTCCATTAGTCAATTTTGTATAGTTTTTGCATACAGTTCCCCATTAAAATAGAATCCTGGGGTTTCGACCTCCTTCAGGTGCACAATTGTGTGTGATAGGCTTGAACATTTTAGTAAATTCTGCTCAACGGGATGCAATTCATTCCTCCCGATACTGTGTGAGTTTTTAAATGTTGTGATCCTCCAATATCAAACCCCCAGGGGAAAACACAGATTAAAAAAGGTATTTTCCATATCTCCCTGTGAAGTAACGTGCTCACAGAGCAAGAGAAATGGTACCCTAGCATCATCTAGCAAATGTGGAGCGGAGTAAGGTTCACTTATGGCCTTGGGTTTAGTTGTATCCCTGTAAACTAAGAAGCACCCCGGACAGGGGGGGATGAACTGTGTTTTTTAACAGGTTGCCTCCATCATACTGTTTGCCACCGACTCCCAGATGGTAGTCTTGGCTAGCGCTAGGATAGCTGTACTGGGTCTTCAGTGTGGTTCTGCGTAAAGCACACAAGACAGACAGCTCGACAGTGCTTACACTCAGAGAACCATCTAGGACCGTTTGAGAACAAAGAGCTTAACTTACCTTTCCTCTGTTCATTCAACGCCAGGCCATAATTGACGCGACCGCGGTTCTCTACCAAGAGTCTTAGCTGCCTGAATCCCTGGAAGAAAAAAATACGAAGGAAGAGCATCAGTTGGACCAGTGCGCAGCACGTGCGGTATCAGCCATAAAGCTTGGTTAACAGAGGTCAGTAGAGGTGTTTAAGGAGGGAGGTGGCACAAATACCTTTAGCAGTTGCAATTTGTCTGTTCTCTTTCAAGTTCTGAATTATGTGACAGAACAGTGGCCCTGTATCTTTCAGCTACTGCAAATAGTGATGCCACTGAGGAACTCTCAGCCTTTTCATAAAAGTTTTCTTTTTTTTTCTGTCTAATTTTGAAGTGCCATTTTGATATCACGCGCAGAGCCAGAAATGGAGTTTGACATAGTACAGGCTTATGTCATATAGCTCTCCCACAAGCCATAAGAACAACTAGTATATCCACCCACTCACCTGCTCCTAGGAGCCATGCACAGCTCTGTTGACATGCATTCAATCAATATATCCATATGCTATTCTTATTTCCAACTTCTGCCAGGGTAAGGCTACTCTCAGAGCTAAAGAGAGACATTCCCCCTCATCCCATTTGAGACCCAAAAGGTGCAAAAGCCCCCAAGCCCCCTTAAAACCTACTTTGTGCTAAGGAAGATGAAGTCTACACGGACTTAATCTGCACAAACAGGGTACCGGTACTCGATGTCTACAGTTTGTGGGTGCGGAAGGAAGGCTGGCAAATTTTGTGCAGCAAGGACTACACTGACTTGAATTTTCTCCATGGAAAAGTATTCAAAAACCACTTCTCAATCACAAATAGTAACTTGGCAGTGAAATCACGCTGTATTTCACTAGTGGAATAGTGTCTAATTAGGGTATAACAACTGCTCCCTGCGTCAGGCTACCATACCAGCTAGTTAAAGGGATTAAGTGGGAGGTGCCTCCTTGAGAGCTATGCCTCTTCAGCGGTCTTGGATCTGTTATCCACATACTATTGCTGTGAGCAGTCTCCAGTTAGTTACCTGTCCTTCAGGAAGGGAGAGCTCCACTGTGTTGTAGTCCAGCTCACCAACATACATGGTGTTAACAAACACCTGCAGAACAAAGCACAAGGGAAGAGAGCAACTTCTCATCGATTACACTATAATCCCGTGTTGCGTAGGTTACTGAAGTTGGATTTGAGGAGGAAATTGCCTCTACTTGAAACTAGAACTGACTCAGCGTCCATAACTGTGTCATTGATTCAGTCTAGGCGGAGGGAAAAAAAGTCACGTAATTTCTCAGAACATTCAGTATTCTGATGTTTAAAGATATTATAAGTTTTAGTAGACGAGAACCTTAAGCTGATTTACAAATGATAAGGGTTGGGGCTTAGCTGAGGACTGAAAGAGCGAATCACACTTCTAATCTAAAGCTTCACATTTTCCTTTGTGGTTGACCCATTTCCTGCCTAGCTGACAAGACTGAAGCATTTACATCTGACTGAACGTAGTCACAATTGTCCTCTGCTCCTTACCTGTGCTCGGTCACGGACGTGGTCCCTTGAATGCAGATGTCCACCACCAAATATGACAGTCTCGTAGAGCACATATCCAAACGACTGCCCACTGCTATCATTTAGATGCAGATTCTCCATGTTAATAGGAAGCTCTGACTTAATGGGCTGCAAAGGAGAAACAAATTTAACGGCAGAAGTGGCCTCTCAGCACTGACAGGCCACATAGAGGCAATTCATTTAAGATAGGTGTTCCACTCTGCCACAGGTCACATTGTCCCTCTAAGCGTCCAGAGGTCTATTCCAACCTGAATTACCTTTTGACTCTATGAAAGCTACAGCAATGAAGACAAGGTACCAGAAAAAGGAGCCAAGGACTTGCAAAACTGGAATTCCAAGAGAACAGAAGTAGCAGTAAAAAAGGAGAGATAAAAGATTTGCCTCCTTTGCATATCCTTCACAAAACATTCCCCAACCTTATCCTCATGGGATAACAAGCCAGTGTACTAATCGCCTTTTCCACCTAAGAGGTGATGCCATTTAGTACTGAGATAGATACATTAAAATTGGTAGTACTACCTGTAAAAGAGTTGGTAACACATCCCAGAGAGAGATATATTGATGCAACAGGATTGCGCCATACGATGCTTTGCTTTCAATCATGGGAGGGAGAGGAAGAGGCTGGCCTGTGATGCAAAAAGAAAGAGAAAGATGGAGCAATTGTTCCAGAGGCAAAAACCCAACACAGATTTAAGCCCCCTCCAGACCTCCCTTGGTCCTCCCTCCCATCTTCTGGAAAAAGTACCCAGCCAGTCAACCAACCAGCGTCTCCAGCAGAAGCGCCAGTTTAAACACGTCTCTGATTTAACACTGTAGGCAGAACAGTATTTTGGTTCTTGGATTTATAATTACCAATGATCATGCTGAAGAGCTGTCGGAGCTTGAAAAATTTGGATGTGTAGTCTCCAGCCTCTGTCAGCACAGCGTCGTAATCTGAAAAAGCAGCACATATGTTTTAAAGAACATACAGCAGCTCTGGGACAGCCTTCACGTACACTGTCACCAAAGAAGTAAAAGCCCAAGACACAATTTCCTTGGCACTGTCTATATTATGGAAACCTGTACAATTTTATCTGTGTGAATGTAGCTAGACAAGCGTAGAGTTGCTTAATTTGGAGAAGAGCCACTCACCAAGGAACAACATACTTTTAGAGATCTAATTTGCACGTATCCAGAATTTCACACAGGATAAAGTCTACAATTAACAATTTTAACAAAGGGCTGTTGGGATGAAAAGAGCTTACGGTACAATTTGACTCGGTAAAATTAAAAAACAGAACTATATCTTGGATCACCATCTTTCCCTAGAAACAAGAGCCAGCATGGAGATAACATGAAGCAAAGTCATCATCTGCGACTTCTTATTCCCAGTTCAGAATGAGGGGATCCTCCACATCCCGCAATGGGTCTGGAAATAGGAAACACTAACTTAAGCCCCCTTTTAGACAGGCATTTGATTCTGAGCTATGCTCCAGCTCGTCTCTCCATGATAAAGTGGCTGTACTGATCATTTCTCAATGCTTCTGCCACTGTAACTAGCCAAAGGGTGGTCTGAGCTGCTCTCTCACAATAGGTGTATGGGCAAGGCAGGGAAAGAAAACTCACCGTAACTGGTGACATCTGACTTGTATTCATCAGCCTCCAAAGCACCGTTCATGAAGCCAAAGTTGGTGCCTCCATGAAACATGTAGAGATTGATGGATGCTCCTAATTTGAGGATGCTTGCTACGGTATTCACCATTTCTGTAAAGGAAGGGCAGTGCCAGGAAGGCCACAGGCCAAGAAGCTAGGCTAAGACTCTTCCAGTAATTCAGAGCAGACACAAACTCGTCAGTCAGTCACGCCTGTGTAATTACAGTGATTCGTCTTGAGATCTGTATTTTGCCCTCAGTAAGGGCGGCACGACTACATATCGGGGCGTATTAATACATTCAAACATACCTCCTCTATAGGTGAAAAAGGGTAAAGCTCATGTATTTGAGCAGGAATTTTGCTTTTAAGCAGAAGAGTTGTGAGGACTATTCAATCACACTCCTAAACTCCACACACCAATGACCCAATTACA
Organism: Dromas ardeola; assembly: GCA_013398915.1. Classification (NCBI taxonomy): domain Eukaryota; kingdom Metazoa; phylum Chordata; class Aves; order Charadriiformes; family Dromadidae; genus Dromas; species Dromas ardeola. Next base: position 140,418 of record VYZM01006520.1, on the reverse strand, counting down.
AAGACAAATGCAGGAGGAAGAGAGAGTCATTAAAATAGTCTTATATAGCTTTGTTTTCACTGTACTTTAGATGCCCTGGAGGTTCTGGGGTTGTTGGGCTTTTTTTAGTACTAGTTTTCCTTCCTAATGAGCTTTTAAACTAGAAAAAAAATGATACTTTTCAGAAGGTGCTATACTTGCAAGAGGCTTAAATTCACCATATTCCCACAAAAGGTAAAATGATCCTCTCTTAATGAGGAGTGTTTATTCTCTAGACAAGCAATGTCGTTATGATGGAGGTTTCACAAAACTTGTGACATTTCGCAAAATACAAATAAAGTCTTCACAGGATTTAGATTACCTCAGGAGGTGAAAGAGACGATTTAAATCACTGGGCTGCATTTTTAAAATCAACATAGAGTAGCAGGAGGCCTTAGGAGATGTTGACACTAATAGCTTAAGATGCGTGGCGCTCTGCACACCCCATAGAGTCCCTCTTCAAGGAATAAAAGGACAATATATTTTTTAAAAAAGAGCTGCAGTTTACTAACACTTCTAAGGAAAATCCAAGGCACAGCGATGTGACCCACTCACTGAGAGATTATTCATTTACAAAGACTCACACAAAGCCAAGGTTACAGCAGGACGGAAAATCTAAAAAAGTTGTATGTCATTTTTCCGTGCCCATTTATTGCCAAGCAGTAACCCCCCCTGCCTGCAAGAACAGTATATGGTGCTCACCGTCTGCATCAAAGACACAGTGGGGGCCTCCCCAGTTATCAAACCACCCCGTCCAGTACTCCATGACCATCTTTGGCTGATCTTTCTGTATGAAAACAAAACCAAAGAGTTAAAATGGAGACAGGGCAGTCTTGCTCTCATCCCCGTTTTCTAGGGAAGCATCGTTCGAATGCAGTTTGGCGACATGGTTTACAAGAGCATTTTCTTCTCAAGTTGGCATTAAAAAAAAGCAGCTAAGGAGCTCTGAACAAGTGAGGAGCGAGATGAAGAGCGATTGAAGGAGCTGGGACTGTTTAGTTTGAGGAAGAGGAGGCTGAGGGGAGACCTCATCGCCCTCTACAACTACTTGAAAGGACATTGTAGAGCGGTTGGTGCCAGTCTCTTCTCACAGGTAATCAGCGATAGAACAAGAGGGAATGGCTTCGAGCTGCAACAGGGTAGGTTTAGACTGGACATTAGGAGAAAATTCTTCCCAGAAGGAGTGGTCGGACACTGGAACAGGCTGCCCAGGGAGGCGGTGGAGTCACCATCCCTGAACGTGTTTGAGAGTCGTTTAGCTGTGGGGTTGGGGGATGTGGTGTAGGGGAGAACTTTGTAGAGCGGGGTGGATGGTTGGACTCGATGATCCCAAGGGTCTTTTCCAACCTGAGTGATTCTGTGATTCCATGATTCTATGCTGTGGGTCAGCAATGCCCAGAACAGGCAAGCAAAGCAGAGATGTATTCTGCAACGCACAAAGCAAAAACCACGGCACACAATCAGGCGATACCAAACAGTTCTGGATATTGTTGTTTGGTAGAGCTGTAGCAAAAAGACAAACCAACTGTCACTGTTTAGCTTCTGCTAGAAATACACATTCATAAATGTCTGCTTATCAGCTACGCCACTGCCAGCTGAGAGTTTGCAGGTGCACTGCAGCCAATGCTTGCCAAGGTAGGAACAGCAGACCTTAGCGGCTTAATGCCTTTTTAATGCCGCATATGGTGTTGGCAGGAAAGAATTAGCCTTTGCAGGAATTAGGTCTTCATTAAAAAGGCTCTGCGCACAGAGCAATTGCTTCCCATTTGTCACCGCTTGCCAGCTCCCTTAGCTCCTGTAGAATTCCACCCGGCCCCATCACACCGGACAGGACAACATGTGCTCAGCCAGGCTGGCACTCCCTCCTCTTGGTATTTATTTCTAGTCAAGGCAATTTTGCCCTTTCTTTGATAGGGGCTTTATCTGGTGCCACATGAAATGCCCAAGGTAAGTGGCATTAAAGAAACTCGTGTTTCATTAGGAGAAAACAACCGCAGGTGCCTGTAATAATCTAATTGTTCAAGGTTCAGACCAGCTCTTGGAAATACGTTTAATCAATCCGTCCCCAGTAAAGAAGGAGTTTTATCACCCTCTGGAATAAGAGACTATAACCAGGAGAAGATAACGTAGTTTCATAATCCTTACAAATACGAATAACAGGCTTCCTATCTTGTAATTAGTAAGTGTAGCAAAGGAGGAGCTTCTTTTATTGGGCCATATTACATTTATGTATTCAGTTGGTGGGGAAAGTGCTGCCTTCTGTTCATTTGCAGGGTTTGGGGAATTTTGTAAGACCTAAAGAAGGCAAAAGCACATGCATCAGAGCGTCTTTTGCCTGGACAGAAAAAGAAAACAAATTAAAGTGGTAGGAATCAATGATCAGCATGCCAGCAGCAAGGTTTCCTTTCATAGCTCAGGCAAAAGGCAAGGGAAGAGATCAGAAAAGAATCGATCCCAGCCAGGGGCAGATGTCAGTTGTTCGCATCTTTCCAGGCTGACATTCGGAGCGAGCAGAGCAACAGGGGAAGAAGAGGACAGAGGATGCAGAGAGAACCTGTCACTAGAAAGCAAAACTTGTTATTCCCTCACTACTCCCTCATCACACCATCAAGATACTTTTCGCATCAAGTCTTCATGAGGCAATTCCCTACCCCTGATTCACATCTCTGGCAGCACAGGGGGATAAAGACGCTGAAGCGACACACTAATTTGAATGCTTTTCTGCAGGGAGCACTGTTAAATGCCAGGGCTGGGCTGGGCTGCTGAGAAGGCAGGGGGAGCCTGGGACTGCGCTGTCTGGAACGTGTTTTGTGAAGTTACTGTGGAAGTGGGTCTGAAATCAAAGTGTTCCTCTGATCAGTTCTGCTGCAGGGCCTGGCAGAAATAGCACCAAATGTCTAGTGGGGCCAATACTCTCTTCTGCACAGCATGCCATCAACACAACTTTACATACCTACGCTGAATATGAGGTATTGGAGGTGACCGAAACACCCATCACGGTGTATCCTGAAAGAACTGCAGTAGATCAGCACCCAGCATTTGAGGACTACAGTTTTCAAACACGCTCTTGATGGAATCCATAGCATTACAGTAAAAGAGTTTGGGAAAAAGATGCCTGAACTTCAAGAGAGAGGTCTGACAATTGCAAAGTAGGATGTTACTGGGTGTCAACACTTGAAAGTGTGAAGAAATCTAACCCCTAACAGCTAAGCACCGGCCACAGCTGAATCAAAAGCCTTTAAGAAGGTGCTGGATAACATCATACTTAAAACCTTCACTTTCCAGAGAAATCATCGTAAGTACTGATTCCAGAAGGATTTGGCCTAACGAGAAGGAAGCCCAAACATTTATTAAAAAAAACCAAACAAACAAAACCCAAAACAACACAAAAAACCCAAAGCAGACTATCAGTGCTTCATTTCTAATGCTGTCCTGGAAAATCTAGGTGAATAAAGTTTTTCTGCATCTTACCTGCACTGTGTCCAGATATTTCAGTAGCCCAGGTTCCAGTTTCTGAAAGTTAACAGTGGCCAGTGCTATTGGGTAAAGAAAAAGTTTTTATTAATTTAGACAGGTACAAAATGCCTAGGGGACCGTCTCCTTAGGCATCTGCCCAGCACAAGCCCAGGGGGACCTGGAACACCTGAACCACCAGTACAACCTCCTGGGAAATTTGCCATCAAAGTCTCCACTTAGTATGCAGAATCTAACTGGACTGTAGTACACAGCAGAATACTTGCAGGCCATCTTTCTAGCTCTAATGCTCAGAGATACTAGAAAGAGAGAGCATCAGAGCACCTCATGGGGTGTCACAAGCTTTAATTAGAGGCTGTAAAGCACTTGGAGATCCTCAGATAAAAGGCACCACATAAAGGCAAACTTATTATTAGAAAGTCATATCTGGATGCCACACTGATCTCCCAGGCTTTAGCTGCAGGAATCACTACCCAGGCAATATCTTACGGCTTGTCATGTCTGTAGGGGTGGGTGAGGGAAACCGCAGTACAAGTGAACCAGATGATAGAAACTGTAATTGGAAGACTTATCTGTGCTTCTGCCCTGGGCAGCTTGGGGAAGCGGCAACTAGTTTGTGTGCGCTGCGTGTACAGCAAAAGGCGCTGCGTGATCTTCAAGCACTGGAGCAGGACGACCTGTCTGCAGGAGCCGATGCATGAGAAGACACTAATCTGGTATCAGTGTCCCAGCCCCTGGTACACGTTTAAACCATTTTCGTACTTTCCTAGCCCTTCGGTCACACTGATGAAACTTCGAAAATGCAGGAGCAATGATAGGATTCTGTATTAAAAATAGAGTTCTTACAAGAGAGCTGGTATGAAATCCAGCCCCAGTTGTGTCAGACAGAGCACTTCAAACAGAGTATTTACAGAAGCAAAAGCTCACTTCTCACTATTTATACCTTGATTTTAATAGGCTGACCTATGTAGTGTGCTGAGCTGAAGAATTTGGCACAGGCAAACATGGTGGGAGAACAAAATAAAACGTGGATTTAGCACTGATGTAATACATTAGTTAGCAATCCTGAAGGCAAACATGCCCAATTCTGTTCTTCGTGCAGATTAACAGCACAGCATTGAACACGGCGTAAAGGTGGGGAGAACCAAACCCCAAAGCCTTATTCATCTTTTCAATAGCGGGTAGTTTTCACATACACACAGGTTTCCACCGTGGTGCTTCAGCCATGGTGAGGGAAACTGGAGTTTTTATTTTGTCGTATTAGAGCCACCCAGCTTGGGGTTCTTGCCACAGGCCATGCCTGTGAAGGGAGGAGGATTGCAGGAGCTGCACAGGTACTCTGAGACTGACTGAGAATTTTTCCCTACAGCATGGGACATCCCACTACACCTACAAGCATGAAGGGACCCACGACACCTAGAGCTTTCCTCCTCATCCCCTGAAAATGTGCTGCAACCACTGAACAAGAGGTACAATGCTGTAGTCTCAGGTCCTTCCACAAGAGGCAGTTTTCTCTGCCGAGCACCAGACTGACGGCTCCTGGCATTAACCGGAACCTACAAATGCTTTTCGGAAAGAAATCGGTACACCACTGATGAACAGAATAAACAAAATCACAGAATCACTGCATTAGTTTTCAACTCCAGTATGGAGTCTTCTCTCTATTTTCTTAGGCATTTCTGCAGTGGATTTTGTTCTCTCTCCCTCTGCGCTTTCATAACCACCTTACTGCTGTACCGCTTTGAGCCCTAGTTATTCCACACATCTGACTACTTGACATGTTGACTCTAATGAGCAGATTGTTATGACATCTAAAAGGCAAATCGGTATCAAAGAGCTCTCAGCGTGCAACACGCTGGAAAAGACAACTCCAAACAAGAACGAGCTCCAAGGCAGTAAACATTGCCACGGAAGATGGTGAGGGCTAGACAGGGATTTCCACACCAGCCCTTCTGCACGTCAGCTCGCTGGCAGGGAGAGAGTGACTCTGTGTGGTCAAGGATACAAACTGCTGCACACCAAAAAAATACAACCATAGACCACCGTAAAAAAAAAGACCACCGTACTGGTGAAGGCCCATGGACCCAGAGTTATTGAATTTGTCCCTCTCATACTGTCATACATAAACAAGAGGAGGAAAAAAAAGGAGGCAAAAGTCTTTCCCTTTAATCATCTCCATGCCTGAGATGAGAAAATTAACAGTATTTATGACTATAGAGTGATGACAGGAGCACTCAAAGACTGCACCCTGCAAACGCTTCATTCAGGGAAGCAATTACTACTAAGGCAGGCAACTGGCAGAAACACAGGAGAGATCAGAGGCCAAGCACATAGTAAATCTCAGCTGAACTGGATCTGCAAGGCTGAAAATCAATATCACACTATGCCCCAAACAGTCAGATTTAGGGCACAGTGGAACTCAAACAGCTGTACCTCCGTTTCTGCACAGTGAAAAGCAGGAGGGGTGCTAACCAGCGTTTTTTAAACACTTAACAGAATTACATTTTTTAAAAGGGAAAGGGAAAATGGACATCCTTTTGCATTATGCACATCTGACACCCTCTTTTCAGCCGGACAGGGAGCTGGCCCATCTTGTCTAGACTGTGGTTTTGCCAAGAAAGGTTGGACCAGATGATCCCTGAGGTCCCTTCCAACCTGGGATTCTGTGATTCTTTACCTACCTACCTAAGGCTGTGCACCCCAGAGCGATGAGAAGACAGGGCTGCCCCACAGACTCCTGCTAAACTTACAGGCTGTTAGATTTCAGAATCTAGCTTCTGATGGACTTTTTTTTCTTCTCTTTTCAATTGCAAAGCAGGCATCTTAAGAATCAGTTATTACTATTCGTGATTGCTGAGGTACTTGTTTAATATATATTCAAATGAAGCAATAAGAAGTAGTATTTTCAGCCTTTTTAATCTGGTGGAAATATCAAGAAATGTTAGGTGCTGCCATCTCTTGACTAAGCTCATTGGGAAGTACAGACCCCCAACACTAGACAGAAGGCAGCAAGGTATTTAGTCTGCATGCGCTTCATGTCCTTGAAAGCAGGGCTGCCTCCCCATGGAGCAAACCTGCTATCGCTGTGTTACACCTACTGTTGAAAAAAAACCACTCTAAACCTGTCTGGGAAGGGACTGGGATTGTTCTGCGTGTATTCCATCCAGCTAAGGGGGTCCCTCCTCTGTGGCTGAAGCTCCTGCCACAAACTGAATGGAGTTAATGGGTGCAGCTTAGCGAATGAAGCCGACTGCTCTCATCCAAAGGCACCATTTTCTTCATTTTCTCACTCAAAGGCATTGTGGTTTCTGTCTGTTTCATCGGACAAAGAACAAAGTCTTACCTTGCTCTCCTACAAGCACATACCTCCTTCCACTAAGCCAAATGAGAGCCCGTTCTTGTTGTCTGAGGTCATTAGCAGCTCCACAATCCCTCTGTTTAACAGGGCCTAAATTAAAAAGAGGAAAAGCCATTGTGTTAACAGCCCGAGTTTATTTGTCAGGCTATTAAAGCATTAAAGTACATTATCACCTTCTCTGGGGATAGCTTGAAACTGGTAGTAGCTTGGTAAGAAATATTATTCCTGTGACATCTCCCATTCCTCCTGAAGCTTCCCTGCCTGCTTTTTCCAGCTTAAAGACAACTGAAAAATCTTATTTTGTTTTAGAAAGCTGGATCGGTTTCTCACTGATGCATCAGACTTCAAGATTTTATCTTCTACTTCTGACATCAGTTTAATAAATAGCTTCGCTGCTTTCCATCAAAAGAAGGCTTCAGGTGGAAGAAGAAAAAGAAAGGCAGCTCACCCTTCCTGACTCTCTACAAATGGAAGCTGAAGGGAGAAAATAGCTGGTTTGCCACTGAATGGAATCACAGGCCAGATCAGGTACCTATGTTCTCCAATAGCCAAGTCTGAACGAATTTACTGGTTCTTCAATATCGCAGCAGTGTATGAAATAGCACTCTAAGGTTTTTAAAATGCATACGCACACACAAGGTTCTTCCCATTAGGATTTTCCTCTTACGTTTGTTGTTCTTACAGAACAGTGGTTGATGTTTGAAGGAGAGATTAGGAAATCCTAGGTTACAAATTAACCCCTTTTCACTGTACCTGCATTGGAAGTCACTCCTTCAGCTTCAAGGAGCTTTGAAAACAAGCCTTCAGTCTCTTAATTCTAAATTACTAACTGTAAAATGGCGATGAAGACACATCAGCTCAGAGAGGAGTGACCCACATCATGTGCACCAACTAGTTAATGTCTGCTGTGTGTTAAAAGAAACCTTTGCATATTGCACATGCCTACACACACAGAGTAGACTTGAGCATTACACACAGGCTACATTAGAGAAGCATTACAAGACAGAGTTTAGGGACAAACCCAATTCAGAGTTAAGAAAACCTGGTTAATTTATCAGCCTATCATCACTAAGTCAATACTGAACAGACGCTGGTATCTGACAAAATTCAGCTACGGAGGGAACCGGAATTTCTAACAAATTTTATTAAGATAATTCTTGGAGCACTGCATTAATACTAAGTTTTTTCTCCTCCTTTGAATGTAAGTGCAAAATGGAGACACGGCAGAGAGCTGCCACGCATTGAAATGCATTACAGGGTTTCAGGGTGCAGCAGAGAATCCAGGAATAGAAACAGCGTCTGAGGCAGACACAGGTGTGCGCTCAGCTAATCCCAGCTCATGTGCAGTGCGGGGAGGGAGGTGTCAATACACCCTTTCATGGCCTAGGCGTTTTGGAAGGCAAAGACACTGCTCCCAAAAGAGTGAGATAAGGACAGGGATTTCAGGTTTTGTGTGAGTTATGGGTTTTTTTTAATGGGTATCTTAACTCCAGGAAGATTGCAACATTGACATATACAGTAGATGCAGAGGTGAATAATCAACTTGCCATATTCAAAGCTCAAGGCCCAAACCAGAACAAAGACTAGGAGCTCCACCTCACATTAGATCCCACTCCAACCAAAAAGGAAGCCCTGCAAATCCTGCTTTCCCACATTTTTGTCTTTAACCGCTATAATATACTTCCTCAGATGTCAGTTGCACACAATACCAGAACATGATGAAACAGCACAGCAAAAATACACCCACGGACCTGGCAAGGAAACATTATCTGTTCTGACAAGTCTGTGAACATCACAAGCTCTTTCATCAGTGAGGTATGGAAAGGCAAGCACCAAGTTGGCATGCTGTTCAGACACAACAGAGTCTCTATGCCCCGTTCGTTTAGGGCTCTGAGAGCCATTTGCTTTTACGTTTGCCACTGGTGGGACATAGGGAGGGAAACTACATAGATATAACAGACAATTTTGACGTTATCAGTTCAGATTGGCAATTAACTCTTTAACTTCTTCAGATGTACAGTTCATAAGTAATGTTAAATCACTCCACGAGGTGGAGTTAGTGCAGGAGCAGGCACCACTCTAAGCAAATTAGGAATTGTGCCACACCATTTATTTGGTGAAGAGCCTCTGTATACCTTGAGCAATAGGAAACCTGAGCCAGAGCTAACCTCGGGGTGCTCAGCGCAAAGCTGGGGTACCCAAAGGGTTTCAGAAGGATTTGATAACGCAGATCCTGTTAACTGTCTGCCTTGCAATTGTACTGGGGCAAGTGAACAGGTCAGACTCATGTTAGATCCACCAGGAGAACCTGGCCTCCTTGGGTACTGGCCAACTCTTTATCATTTGGTTCAGAGGCAGGAGCCAGGGCACCGTCTCCGTTTGACAAGGGTAAGGGAGGCATTAAGCAAATCAACCTGCCTGATGCCGAGCTCCAGACTACACAAATTGAGGAGTGTGCTGGTGGCTTGTTCACATAAACCTTCCTCCCAGGAAAGTCAACAGACACAAAGAGAAACCTTTCTCTAATGTCGTCCAAGAGAGGCAGGACCAGCAGGAGAGAGCTTCTTCAAGGCCCGCTGTTACAGATACGCCCCCATTTCCCTATCACCCTCTTCTCTGGAAGACATAAGAACGCAGGCTTATCAGTATTGAGAGGGTCATATGCCATGTCTTCCGTTCCAGGAGGGAAATCCAGCTAGATTATCACAGGTTCCTGAAGCCACTCTCAAAAGTTATTCAGAAGAAAGAAAATACTATAAGGAAGGTGGAGAGAGATTCACCACAGAAACAAGTAAATGTGCCAACATTACCATTTTAACATAGGTCATGTAGTTTGGGTCTTTGGCGTAGGAACCGTATTCATTCTCCACTTGGACTGCAATGATGGGACCTCCTTTCTTGTACTGTTGGGAACAAAACGGAGTTGCTCACCATGACTTCTAATCAGAGGGACCAAAATCACAGTGGCACTGGCTTGCAGGAAAGATGCACAAGTCTCAGGCGGACTCAGCTCATCCTCCCAAAGTCTACGCATAATCAAATGGCTGGATCTGGAAAGCTGACACAGACAACTACAGTTCATACTGGTTCCTGAAGCGAAGCTGGTAGATTTGTTAGGGCTTCAATCTGCTGCCACTACACACAGCTCACTCTCATCTGCGCAGACAGTTCCCACTTGTGGACAGAGTGGGTAATGGATCATACTTGCCTGAAGAGGGACGACAATCGGCATTAGATGATCAAAATAGGCATCCACAGCTTCTGTGAAGCCCTTGTATGTTGTCCTCAGTTGCATCTCTGGGTCTTGCAGTAGCCAACTATGAGAAATGCAACAAACAGAATCTATTAGAGTCTCCTGTCCAGTCAAGGCTGACAGAAGTAACACCACCCACCGACATCAAGTCACATTCAGGCAGGAATCATTCATTGATCCTTCTGTGTCACTCGGCTAAGCCTGCAGCGCAGGTATGGACAACATCATGAGTCAGTGAATGACACCATGTGAGGCTATCTGCCACTCACACTTTTAAATGAGTCCAGACTGCAATTGCCAAGCTGCTCCCCTTCTTTTTGTTGTGTATTTTGGGCATAAGCTCATTTCATTAACTTTCCCAATAAGATTTCAAGGGCTAAACTTGCCACTCTAAAGGTTACTCTGGAATTCCTGCATCCCCAAGGATGCTACAACCAAGTGTTCCCGTCGTAAAACCCCAATCATTGCTCAAAACGAAGCTTACAGTAATTGTTCCCATGGTTTCTACTGCTGATTTGCAAGACTTGGTTCGTTGGTTTGGGGTTAACGAAGAAAAGGGCAATTTGTTTAAGAGCAGAACAATGTAGCGCTATAACAATTTAAGCAGAGTGAGCTTGTACCTTCCTTGTCTCTGCAAAAGGAGGCATTAATTAATAGTGCTGCCAGAGGTCCTGTATGCTATATGCAGCTCGGTGGGCTTCCAAAATCATTGCCTCTTTATCTATAAAATGAGAATAGTCCTGTTGCTCTTTATCAGAATCTTTTATGCGTCTCAGAAAAATAATACGTGGGTGATGTAAAATACATGGCTGATACACAGCTGACAATATATGCACTTCTCAATCTCATGTAGAGGTGGCCACTGCCTCTCGTCACGAGTAGCCTCTCACTCTCATGAGCAAGTCCCCGACACACCTTTGCAGCACCTGAACTCTCTGATGCCAAAGGCAGGACATTCTGAAAAATGAAAAGATTAAGAGAAATAATCCCCAAATTTTCCATCAAGCATCTCCACTGAGGTTTATCCTCTGTGAAGGTAAGGAAAAGAAGTGGTATGTAACCTGGCACTGGTTCCACTGGGACCTAGTAACCAGGCAAGTCTCAATGCTGACGTACTCAACTCGGCTGTCAAAGCCTCTTACCAGCAAGCTGTGTGCTTTAGGAGAAAATACAACAGGAGGCTGGAAAACTTAAGGGTCTCTCTTTCTGACAGCCATATAATACATATGTTCTCGTAGGACTTTTAAAATGGACCGGAGATGAAGCAAATTCTTACATCAAGCTGCAAATACTGTAATTCATATTGTACAGAGTCAAGCTGCAGCAGCAATAGAAGATGGGTTTCCCCAATTCTTATTTTCTTGCTGTAACCATTATGCCATAACACAATTATTATTTTAAAGGATAACCACTCCAAAAAAAATCTGGTTTCAGCCTTGTTATTTCTACTGCTTAGGAGAGCTCAAAAACAAAATGGGTCTTCACCTGCTTTGGGGATACAGGAAATAAATATTCCCATCTAACAGCCAGCCATTCTAAGTCTTTGAAGGAGGCTCAACTGTATGATCAGGGGAGTTGGGTTTTTTTTTGAGAGTCCCAAACACTTGCCTCAACTAAACTATTTACACACTTACCTGGGCAGACCACCAAGGTCCCATTCAGAGCAGATATAAGGTCCAGGACGCAGAATCACCCACAGTCCATTTTTAGCTGCCAGTGAAAGGAAGGCCCTAGAAATCCACATAGCGTAATTATTGTCTGACTGCAGAATCCCTACTCCATGCACTCCCAATACACCAATCGCCATGAAATTTAGGTACCAGAACCAGAAGAGAATTGCTTGATGAAGCCGCTACATCGGATTGGTAAGAAACCTGTAAGTTCCCAGGACTCCAGAAAGCAGGGGACGGAATGAGAGTCTCCACTGCCTGATCAAGGTATGGACTTCGCTTCAGAAGCTGGAAATGATACCTTCATCCAGAACCCCCACACACACCCTCCCCTCAAAACAGGAGTATGTAATAATAGAGCTGCCTGTACCACATACTCTAGATCCAGGTTTCGACTGAAGTCAAACTTCCCTCTTTCTTGTTCATGAAGGTTCCAGGGCACGTACCTGAAATGCAGAGATAGGGCAGTGGAGGTGAAGGGCTGAAACAGGCACTGCACTTGCGAAGCACAGAAAAAAACCTATGCGCTTCCTTTGTTAGTCAGAAACAGATCCAGAGATTACTGCATGTACACATTACAAGTGTCTGTTTACATGTTATTTGTGCCTTTGTTTCATTTTTCTGACAAGTCCTTACTTCGTTGGACTTTTATCCTGTACTCTGCAATATCTGAGATTCTCAAGACCATCAAATGTGGTCTCTCTCTAGGTGTATCTTGCATGCTCCAAACCAGAGCGATTTCTAAATGAGAGCCATGCTGAATGGCCGTTTCAGAGCCTGACCCTTCTTCATCGGGTCAGCATTAAGAAGGCACTTTCCCAGTACCAACAGATCTGTTCCAGTTGGTATTTGGTTATGGCCCACTGGAATTAACGACAAAGTCCCACCAACTACTATGGAAGAGAGGAGAGGCTGCAAGGGACACGTGCCAGAGCCCAGGGAGTGGGGACACTTACGTCGTGAGGGTGTTTAAGCCACATGCTTTCATCTTAAGCATGCGGTCTTCCCAGTATTCCCTGGGGACTCGAAAATAGTGCATTGAACCTCCAAATATGCGGAAAGGCATGCCTTCCAACAGGAACTGTGAGTTTTCTGTCTGCAAGCCTAGGGTCCTCCCCCATAACCGCAGAGGGATCAGCTCACTCCAGTTAAACCTAGAAGAGAAAGAGAGATATATGAGCATCCAGTCTCTAGTAGAGAAATCTGTGCCTATCATAAAGAAATCTGTCCCCCTAAGAGAGGCTCCTCGTTTCACCCTTCCTGGCAGGATCAGCTCTGACCTTTCTATTTCATAGGTAAATCATGCTTTTTGTCTTACAGAGCATACAGATTTTTCAGAAGATGATAAAACAGAAGGAAGATCTCCCCAAGATGTGTGTTTAATATTCATTTCACTAGTAGCCTCCATCCTGAATGCCCCAAGCCACTCTGACATACCGTACACTGAAATGTAGCACTGCTCCGGCACAGATCCTGAAACTAACTTGCTGAAAATACAAGATGGGGAAGTTTTCACTCACAATACTAGCAAACACTTTCATAAATTATGAAATTTAAGATCTCCCTGTTTTGCAGTAGGATGACAGACGCTGGCTGATTCCCAGATCCTCGCTCCAGCTGTGGCTGCATTTCAGTATTGCTACCCTGAATGTCTTGTGGTCTCTGATACCTTCCAACTCAGTGCACGGAAAAAATAAAGAACCCTCACCTGTTCACTGTGAACGGAGAACGTCTTAATTTAAAGAAAACTCCTGGTCTACATTCATCACTCAGGAAAGATGAGGTCTGCTGTCCTCACAAACTTACCTCTGCCTGCGTTACTGCTTAGATTAATTCCTTCCCATCTTATTTGCTAAAAGAACCAGAGCAAAGGAGATACCAGGTTCCAAAGCACTTCCCAGCTTCAATACTCATGCCATCACAGCTCCAATCGGGTCAGTTCCTGCATGCAAGAAACTACTTCCTATTGCCCTGCATGGCTCCCCATTTGGGTTCATTCTGGCTGAACCAAGAAAACATTTTATCAACTCGTGCAGACCCAAAGCAGTTACAGTGCCTCCATTGGGCCACCCCAGTTCCACAGCTCTGCATGCACACACGAGTCAGACAACAGCAGCTTGTTCCTCTGAGACGTTATCCCAGCCAGATGCGAGGGATGAATTCCCTCGTCTCAAGAAAGCAAGACTGACCCATACATTTGAGAGAAATGTCACGTTTGGAGACGAGGGAAAAACCTAAGCCTCTGGCTGTTTTCTAGACTACATGTAGAGCGGGTATTAGCAGAAGGTGAGGACTTCTCAGCACTCACGGCTTACGGGGATTGCTAACCAGGAGCCTGCCGTGATTACCTGTCCTCCAGCACAAGACAAGGAGACTAGAAGGGAACTAAATCTAAGACTTGCAGGATACTGCACGGGCTGGCTGACCAGCACAGAGGGTACCTGTATAGCACAGCATTCTCACAGGGCTCTGAAACAACCGGCAGCAGGCATGGGTAATACCTGGAAAAGGAAGTCTAGATTAGATACTCACTGCCTTCAATCTACGAGCGCTCGCGTGCATTTATTGTCAAACCATTTACAAAAAATAGTGCTGTGCAAGGCAACAGTAATGTATCCCGTTCAGAAGGCGGTGCAGTAATAGCAGAGCTTTTATGAAGGTAGCGCAGCTCAAAGTGGGAGAAATAAGCACGAAATACCTAACTGCAATATTTAAAGGATGACTGCCCAAATAGGAACAGGATCAAAAACGCTCATCTACACAAGAAACTTGGGTATGGCCAGAGAATGATGATGTGAAGCTAGGACCATTGCTCCCAAGGAATTACTATGAATTTTACCAGCAGGGGAGGTGGTTCTCAATCCACATGCAGGATATCCTAAGGCTACCTGCCCCTTTGTTCTGCTAGAACTACATCTCACACAGATCGCAACTTCTGCAAATCAGATCCCAAAACAGCAGCTACATCCAATTCTATTCCTTGATGGCAAACCTGAGTCAGAAAGCTCAAACAGGGCTGGAGACACAAAACTCCCAGTTTTTAAAGATTAGGTTGGAAAATACCTAAGTTTCCAATCTGTTTCTGAGCTAGGTAAAGCCCTAAACCACCCCTGCACGCAACAGTAGTGCTAACTGCCACTGGTGCCAGAATGGAGGCTGTACTCGGGAAGCATGCACACCCAGATAAAAATAAACAAATCACTTAAGCTCATCTTCCTAATCCTGGGCATAACTTAGTTGGCAAGTTTCCATCAAGTTTCCTGCCTTAGAACTCTCTGGTTCCAGTGTTTTTTCTCACCCAGAAGAAAGCTCCCAGGCTCCCAATATTTTCGGTATATAATCCTGGATATCCTGAATAGCCCACATCTCTCACTAGGATCTGGTCAAGGGACTCCGGGGAAAAAAACTTCTGTGACTCAGCAGTGCTTCATCCTGTTACCCTGAGCTGGATTTCCACAGCTCAAAGCCCACCTGGGCTCCGTGCTTCCTCTTGAGAGCAATACGGAGCTCCCAGGAGATTCCTTCTCACTCCTATAATAACAGAACAAGTTGCAAAGAATCTTTTTTTGTCCTTTTGCTAAAGGTTACTGGCCTACTTTGTCCCTCTGTAGCCATTTCCTCCCCGCTTCAGGAAGTCTCTTTTTTTGAAAAAAAGCAAAAAAAAGCAAAAAAAAGCAAAAAAGCATTAGATTACCAAGTTCGCCCAGAACAGAAGCTTCGAAATTGGGTTGGAGAAGTTTGCCCTTAATTAAATGATCTGTCCTTATAAGACATAAGTTGAAGTGCAAAACACTCCAAGCAGAATAGGAAAGTCGCAGTTAACTGTAAAAACAGATAGCTATGGTAACGCATTCATGCCTCTAAAACACAAACCTAGCTGAAGTCCTCTCTGCACGAGATAAGAGACGTAGCTTTGGTATTGGTCTACCACATACCCAGAACGGGTGGGAGAAAAAGCTAACGGAAAAGAAAAACGGGGAAGACGCGTGGAGACCATTAGCTTGCTTTGCCAATACGAAAGGACGCGCTTCAGAGGACAAGGGACTTTACAGTTAATCCCTAAGCCCTACTTAGACCTGTCTCGGGGGGCTTTGCTGTTTATTCTGGGCTTCCTCTGGCCACAGAAAAGTGAAAGCTTTGAGTTGCCTTCACTCACAACTCGCTGTCTTGCAGCCACCGAGGTCCTGTGTCGGTCAGACCAGCCCCGAGTGCACATTCAGCATGGCTGGGACAACGATCACTGCGTTTTGTAGAACAGGTTATTCCCAGGTGACCTGGGCCACCAAGAAAAACACCGGGTACCAATGGACATGGTGTTTTATAGACACACTTTTACAGGAGACAGATGTCCATGTTTTTATCACATATCACTTTGCAATAATCCTCTGCTAAGAACGTTATGTGGCACAAACCCAGGACCAGCTATAAAAGAATTTTGCTTCTAATTAAGCAAAGATTTATCAAGGCTTTTCTATAGCTTTGAGGATCAAGTAACTTCCTACTATGAATTTAAGAACCCATTACAAAATATCCAAGTTATAAAAAGGATCTGAGCGGTAATAACTACATCTTCCCTTGCCTGGATATTATCTCCAGCGCTTTGCTGTCGGGGACTGAAGAGCGGCCGTCACTTGGCGCGGAGAAGCTGCTGTCCACACAAACACCTCTATCTGTCACACGAGCCACGCTCCTCCGGGAAAGAGCATCGTCCCCCAAATGAACATGATCTGAACCACGCGGGATTTAAGCCAGAACCTCTTGTTACTACAGGTGGGCTACAGAGGATCGGGCTAGTGGCCTGGAGCGTACAAATGGGACGGGAAGAAGACAGGTAACGTGGTTCCGAAAGGGGAGGTGGACACCACCGCCCGCTCCAGCCCAGGTCCTGGGTACCACGCTGCTCCGCCGACGGCGTGGGGACGCAGAAGGGAGAGAACCAGACCCCGAGCAGGCTGGAAACAACGCTCTGGGCATCGGGGACACCCGGGGCAGCTCCAGAGATGGGTGAGATCCAACGGATTGATTTGCAAACGTGCCTCATCCATCAGAGCCGCGATGATGTAAAGCCTCACCGGAGCCAAGGTCGGCAGGGAGAGCATTAGCCTAACGCAGCATCTGGTTTACGGCGCTGGAAATTGCTCTTCCCTCACCCATCACTTTCTGCGATAAGCAAGAAGTTGTCTATATTACGTGTAACGTTTATTTAAAGCTTTTCAATCATTTCTGCACGGCGGCAGCATGACTCTCCGGTCCTTCCCACGCTCCGGTCCTGCCGGAGGAACGCTCAGTGGCGGGGATCAGCGCTCCTGCCCTACGCATCCCGATGAGAGAAGCCGGTTTGATTGCATCCACGTTAATTAACTGCCCAGGCGGCGAGAGGGAAGCGCAAAGTTAAT
>VYZM01006520.1:98653-114805 GCA_013398915.1 Dromas ardeola | reverse complement strand
AGCTTGGCACGGAAGGTGGAAAAGTTGATGCCGCCCGCTCTGGCAGAAGGAGGCCAGCTCGGAGCCAGATAACTTCCAACGGGCTGCTGGCAGCAGGGGGCTGGGGTTGGACCAGCCAGCTTGCTCCCTTTCCCGAAGGGACTTTGCCCGCATGATCTCCGTGAGCTCCAAGCTGAGCCAGGCACCCCTGGTGCGAGGCTGGGCTGAGCTCCGGAGGCGAGCTGTTCTCCCATTTCCAAACGCACGGCTCCTCTTGCACGGCAGAGAGGGGCCAAGCTTAGGCCAAGCACCGCGGGGACTTCTCTCCAGCAGCTGCGTGGCTGTGGAGCAAAGCAAGCCCTTCTGCTGATGTCCATCAGAGCGGTGCTGTGCAGGGCCTGTCTGCCTCCGACTCGCCGAGGGTGTGGTCCTCAACCAGTGCCAGCGTTCGCACTGATAGAGGAAATGGCTGAGCTCAAGGAAGGGAATTTATTTACTCACCACTTACTGTACAGCTTTTACTGTTCTCTGTCTCGACAGCTCTACTTTTTTTCAGCTTGCCTGAACAAGCAGTAATTCCTCCTTCTTCTCTCATTCAGCAGGTGCTTCTCAGTGAAGAGAAGGTAACTCAAAGAGACCAGAGATGCCTTGGCCAAGCAGAAAGAGAGACAAAGGAGCAGTATCAGGTCTGTGCTGACATCCTAACTAATTTATCATCTCTCACTTGAGGTTCCAAGCTATAGTGAAACTACAGAGCGTCATCTTAACCGTCTGTCTTTCAAAGCCACACGTCTTACAGACAGCATTTCCTCTGTAAAAATGGGCTGAGCATCCATGTGTGACTGAGACAAGTCTGCTAGATATTCAGTAGGGACAATGATGTATTCTCAGCAAAAGGTGGTTTAGAAACGTAACTCATGCCCATTTATGAAGAGTTTTCAGATCTTATGCGTTAGAGATGGTCACAGTATACCCAGGCAGGAAGCTGATGTGGTACCATCTGCAAAAAAACCCAAAAAGCAAAAACCTTGCACTTGAGGCAACATTATGTGGTGTTTCAGGTGTTAAGATGAAAAAAACTGCAAAGTTGGCTCATCTGTGCCACTCATCTGCTTAATGAACTCCAGCAAATAACCACCTTCTTACCCTTTAATCACTTCTTATTAATTGTTTTTTTGCTGTCTTGGTCCTGGACAAACATGGATGTGGACCTCCTCTGAACAGGTAGCACAGTGGAGGCTTAGTCTAAGGTTTCCAGCTATTGCAGTAATTGAAATGGCTCGCTTTGCTGCTCATTTTCCTGTTATTCACCTGACTCGCCTAAATCAACTTTGTTGCCAGCAATTCATTAAAAAAAAATTTCAACTGCATTTCATGTGGGCAACCTGGTCTATCCTGGCTTTTTTTATGATTAACTATGACTGTGGTTTGTGCACACCACACACACACAAAAAAAATAATCCTTACTTCAGATGCAAACTAGAAATACTCAGAAACACTGGTGCATAATGCTGCTTCCTTGCCCGTAGCATCTGGGGTGCATCAAACTTCTGCTGCAGTAAAATACCAGTGTGTGAAACTAGCTTGGATGACTAAAAATGTTTCGGCACCAGTCCTTATTAGAAACAAAATGTGGTTTGTCTGAATGGTCTTTTTTTTTGTTGTTTCTTTTAAGATAAAAAAGAGCCTGATGCTAAAATTGCCAAAACTGAAGAGGAGTCTCCAGATACGGAGGAAGAGGAGAAGTCTACAAAACCTCCAGCTGGGAGTTCCAAGTCAGGATGGAAGAACTGGAAGAAGACAAAAGAATCCGACACTGGTGGGGAGGAAAGCAAGATAACATACTGTCACTGGCTTCTAAAATCAGAACCAGAGAGCAGACTCGAGAAGGGAGTGGATGTGAAAGTAAGCATCGACACCCATCCTTACTCAGCAAAGTAGAGAAACACTTTAACTACTATCCAGGGCATTAGTGCCTGAACACTGAGTTACAGGATCCAACAATTCAGATTGTTTGCAATATTAACTCTGCTGTGTCTTTACTTCTCAAAAACCATCTGTCTTCCTGGAAACAGAAATGTTGTTCTCTGCCAGGGTGACAACCTTGGGGTTTGATGCTTGTAATAAAAGAGGAAATCAGGTCCTGGGGGTGCTTAGCTGTTGGTAGCAAGGGCAGCATCTATTTCAGCCTTTGCATGTACACTGCTGCAGTGTTCCTCCTTTATGAAGGCTTTTCTTTAGTCCCTGCGGGAACCAAAAAAATTGTGTGAAGTATGTACTATAATTGAAGGAGCTACTAGGAACACATGTTTAGGCACAATATAGACAGTGAAGGTCAGACTGCTTCCTGAACCTAACTTGTGTTTTCATTCCGTTTGGCAGTTCAGCATTGACGACTTGAAAGCTGAGCCCAATCAGACAACCTTTTGGGATGGAGTAAGAAACTACCAGGTAAGGAGCACGTGCCAAAGACGGAATCACTGAAACAGCACTAGAAAAAAGGTGCCTCTCCCCACAGATAACTTGTTCCCTTTGCCTGAAGTATTTCTTTTGAGGCACTCTGCCTGCTTTTACAGCTGTTATTTTATCAGAAGTCAAAACTCCTGCTTAATTGCCTCTAGGTCAAAAGTAGATTCAGGCTGGGTAATATTCTGTCAAATTATCCAGATTTTCTTCGGCTTAGGCCAGCCTTTAATTCCCTTGACACCTTCTAGCCAGTCTGTACTACCCATACTATGCCTTGTCAGTGTACAGATTTCTGTTCCAGGCCTCTGCAAAGGAAATCCACGTGTGCTTCCTCTACTATATGTGCTTCTCCCCTATATATGACCTGCTCTGCTTGTTTGCTGACAGCTAGCTTAAGTCTTCCACTATCCCTGAATGAGGGGGGCTGAGCTGTTAAATTCCCACATATTGTCTAGCCGACAGGATCTCGCTCTTTAGCCTTGTTTTCACTTCATCTCATTGCAGCATAGAACATCTGTACGACAACTGTAGGAAACCTTACCTGAGTAGCTCTGAAGGACAAACAACTACTCCCTAGTTCTTGTTGCTAGCTGCTTATAATGAAACCCTGAGAGCTTGATACAAAGGGTTTAAAGTCCCTTGTTTTACCCCTGACAGGCAAGGAATTTCCTGAGAGCCATGAAACTTGGGCAGCAGGCCTTCTTCTACCACAGTAACTGTAAAGAGCCTGGTATTGTTGGCATTGTCAAGGTGAGTGCCTCTTTCTTGTTCTGTGTTTCAGGGAGGGGGGAAAAAGTAGTAATGGGTGGGTTATCAAACGGCTTATTTGCCCTACTTCTGTCTCAGCACCAAAGGAGTGCAAAAGTTGTCCAGTCAGAGCAGCGACTGAGCCTAGGGCATCTAGGCTCGACGGTACATCTCACAGCAGGGCTGACTCAGGCATCTTTCCCCAGAGAAATGGAACCAAACTGCTGTTTTCCTGCTGACATTTCAGAGTGCTTCCAGCCCAGTCCAGTGTTGCTCCACACTCTGATTAAAATATGATTCACTAAATTCTAGTCATCTGAGCCTGCAAGGCAGTAGTGTAAAACCTAGAGCACAGAAAAGCTTTTTTCTTTTAAGAGGAGAGCTCATCACAAAGACTATGGTCATCTACCCAGTTTTCCTCTGTTGCGTGTGCTCCTTCCACTTTGCTCTCCAAAGAGGTGATGATGCTTCATTGAGAGCCATACTGTTCTGCAGTGCTTCGACCCAAGAAATGTAAAGGAAGGAAATACGTCCCACCATTAGAATAGAGTTCGGGGAAGGCAAGACTGATTTGTGCACCAGGATAATTTCTTATATCTAGTCACAGCTTGTTCAAGGGCATTTCATACCCTTTGCTGACAACAGTTTTTTAACTGATGGGAACTTGTCTCGCATTCTTCTCCCCTTCTGCTTCAGATCGTAAAGGAGGCATACCCTGATCACACACAGTTTGATCAGAAGGATCCTCATTATGATTCCTCCAGCAGAAAAGAGAACCCCAAATGGTCCATGGTAACGTAGTAAACTAAATACAGCTGTTTCAAGCTCTGTGTGCAAGCCGAGTGAAGGTAGAAGCCTCTTTGCATCGTATTACATACCTTAAGCTTCTGTCCTGTCCTAGCTGCTTTTTTCTCTCCCAAGAGAGCATCCAGTCCTGATTGTTTTCTCTACCTTTTCCCCCATCCCTTCCAGAAGGTTTCCAAATGTATCTCCCTAAATTTTCAAATCTTACTTGGCTGCAGAGCTGACCTCCACGCACGGCAGAATTCTGGGTTAGGAAAGAGAAGGAACATCTTTTAAGTACCACTCTCAGCCTACGGCAAAGAAAGCTGTAGTTTGGAGGCACACTAAATTATAGGGAAGTGACTGTTCACAGGCTGGCTGCATCCCACATCTCGATTTTGTATTGTCCGTGACAACATGAATATATGTTGCTAGTGCACAGTGCTAAGATTCACATAAACAGGTCACCTGCCAGAAGTATCTGAAAGTTGGTTTAGCCTTGAGCAAGGAGATGCTTCCGTACCATTATAAGATAGTATGCATCGGCCATTTGCTTTGGTTTAAAATTTTTATCCCCACAAAGATCTCGTGTGACATCTGGAGGCTATATCCTTCTCCAACCATGCTCCTTTGCTGCCCATCGCTTCCCAGGTGGATGTCCAGTTTGTGCGGATGACAAAACGTTTCATCCCCCTTTCTGAAATCAAGGCCCACTACCTGGCACATAAAGCAGATGGAGGCCCCCTAAAGAACATGATGCTTTTCACAAGACAACGTCTTTCCATCCAACCACTGACACAAGGTAAGAACCTTCTTTGCACTCTTGGTGCCATTCCCTCTGAGGGGCAGCCCTCACTCAGAGAACTTGGAAGCTCCACTGATGGCTTTCTCTTCCTTACCTTTTCAACGCAGAGGAATTTGATTTTGTCTTGAGCCTGGAAGAGGAAAAGCCACATTAAGAAACTGACAGCAACACAGCTTCTACCCAGCCCGCTGATGCCTCCTCCTAAACCAGCGTAATTCTGAAGTTTACTTGCTCAATTGCAGCAACAAAAACATGCCTGCACATGATTCGCAGCTACACGTCCCGTATTCTGACACACTGTTATTTTTGCTGATTTTTAAATAAAGCCTTTTAGAATCAATTGCAGCCGCTCTATTTTTAATAGTGGAAAAATCTGCAATTTATGTCTTGAAGGATGAAACAGGTACATCCTCCTTGAGGACGGTGACTACAGGATCCAGTGCAGTTCCGGGTACTGCAGAGGAACGTTTTTCTGCAGAAAGGTATCACTAAGCTTCTGTCTAGAACAAGAAAATTTAGATGTACATACGCATCCAGCCTGATTGCTGCAAAGCAGATCACAGATAACCTCCTGCAGGTACAAAACCTCCCATGTTATTTTAGCACTGACAATAGGGAAGTAGAAGGAAATACATCTTGCTTGCTCGTTTTTAAGCTACATGGGTCCTCCACCAGCACAGCTTCTAAGCAGTGACATAGCTTAAAGAAAGACCACAAATTTATAAAGAAAACAACGGACAAACTCCTTGAGGATGTTTGGAAGGCTATACAGTATGGCACTAAAGGAAAATGTCTTAATACCGTAAAAAGAACCAACAACCCAGGCCAGGCACTATAAACCGTATCAGACAAACTCACGGACAGCATTTGACAGCCAGGGCTGGCTCTTTTTAATTGGAGAGACAAAAAACCCAAGTTTTAAAATACAGCCATTGAAAAGACGACGAATTAAGAAACATGTAAACACAGCAGAGGCTTAATTACAGGTTGCACTGCTTGGTTTAGTACTCGCACACTCCCCCCTGCCTGACTCGGCCTGGGAGGGAGGGAATGACCCAAGTACTGAACAGAACCACCCAGCTCAGGGGGGCACAACTGCTCGAGTAGTGTCTGCCCCTTACCGTGTTAATGAAACACTTTCTAAAGTACCTTGTCCTGGAGTGACCTTATGCTTCAACTTCTCTCTAAAGATGCTCAGAACCCCGGACAAACAGAGGGGGCCTAGTGGGTAACAGGTTGAATGGTCCATTTAGATTAAGTAAAAATGGGGATTGTTTCTGAATTCTGGTTCCACAAGTAGGGACACAGAGAAGGGCACAAAGTAGAAAACAAGAAAACAAACCGACCCAACGTATAGGCTCATGCACCTGTTCCAAGTAATCCCTCCAGAAGTGATGAACAGATGTTTAATAGAAATCTCCTTACAGCACATTGTCGTGACAGACAATTATCTTATATCCAGTACTGATGCTGCTTGGCCAGTAAACAAAACACTCCTGGAATGCAGAGACATCTTCGTCCATGGGCTTTCTTTAGTACCACATGGCCTACAGTCAAGAGGAATAGACAAGGAAAAAAATGCTAGGTGGGATGGGAGTTGAGGGAAAGCCAGAGGGCGGTTAGGGTGCTGCTGTGCTCAGCACGGCCACAGAACGATAGTCTGCTGTCCCCGGAGGCTCCCAATGGGAGCTTCGCTTGTCTCTAAAAGATTGTGTATTGCCACAACACAGGTGGTTTCCCCGACACAGAGAGGGGAGTAGAGTGAGTGTCAAAAGTAACATCCCGATTCCTTTGCCATGTGAGCCTCTTGCCCTGGCATAACAAGGTAGTTGTCTAAAGTAAGCTTTTGCTTCAGTCTTAGGAAGACACGGCTCCAGCCCATGGCACAGACTTCTCATGTAGAGAAAAGCAAGCCACATCTTCACTATTACAGAGCAGAAACATGGTGTGACACGAGCATTCAGCAGAGATGAGATCATTAGTGTCCTCTACAACAGAGTGAGACTGTCCAGCTCTACTAAAAACCACAACCTTACACGTGGTGAGTAAAAGATAACTTACTTTGGCAAGCAGAAACACACATTTATCACTGAAATACAGTAGCTGTCTTATTACATAAAAAGCTCCCCTTCCCACCCAGGCCCCACTCCCTCCACCAGCACTGTTCCACTAACAAAGCAGAAGATACTCCCATTTCCCAGCTGCAAGACGACTGTTCTACATTCAGCTGTAGGACAGAGCCAGGAGATTCATTCCAGAGTCAAAAGGAAGCCGGACAAAACCCGAGCGAGCCACAAACTCACAGGGAAATCCAGACAAATCCCACTTGATAGAGCTCATATCCCAGCATTTAGTGCAGGCTTGTCTCTCCATCTGCTAGGAGGTCTAATCACCTGCTTCCTTGAAGGGCACCTAAACAGGATGGATATTCTCTGGACTCAGTCAATCAAGTCTACGAAGCCACATCTAATTTTTAATGGAGGAGTGTGACTCCCTTCTGGGAACATTCTCACGACTCTACTTAGCTGAAGACTAAATGAAGCTTATTTTAGAAAAGAAAAAACCCACATTGAGGTTCTCAGTTCACGGTATACCCTCAGACCTCACTGGTGGCTTCAGCTCAGGCCTCAGGGATGTGTCTCTGGAATCAGAACGCACTTCCATCCTTCCAGTTGCTGCTTGGCTTTGTCTAGCTGCACACGCAGGCCATGAGCTTCTTAAAACAATTGCATCCACTTACTGTCCTTACTAATCCTCATCCCACAGGCATGAGGGAGCAAACAAAACAATACACATGTGTTTTTATACTGCTGTCTGTCCCTACTACAAAGCCTGCCCTGTCACAAGGACACAGACATGAGCAGGGCAGCGTGTGCAGCATAAGCCCGCTCCCAGGAGAGCGCCCATTTATTTCTCACATTCCAAAACTGTTCTCCAGACCCCTCCAGCCTGGTCTGCCCCTGTTCCACAGCAGCAACTGGGACCTGTATGAGTGCAGCAGAGAGACTGAATCTCAGGGGCACTCAGGCAGCTGCTGGGACAAGACTAGGAAGGCACTGCTCTTGGCCAGGAGCCTTCCTGCCCCCTCTTCTTGCCCACCCAGCAGCACTGGGACCTTCACCGCTCTGCCCAACCTGTGCCACCTCCTGCTGCCCTCGCCTGCCTCGCTCCCTCCTACCAGCCGCAGCTCCCCCTTGACGCAACACGGCAGTCAGGAGCTCCACAGCAAGGACACGACAGCACGCCCGCTGCCCGTGCTCCGCGCGGCTGTGTGGCAGTCCCAGGGCTGAGTCAACTACGTGATAGAACTGTTTGTGACAAGGAATCCAACGCCAGCATGAAGAGGAACGGGAGGCAGCGAGGGGATAACACTAAGCAATTTCAAGTAGGCCGCACCTCAGTCTCTGACTCCCTCCTCTACCTTCCAGCTAATCACTGTGTCATTTTCCCTCGTCAACATTTCAGAAAGGCAAGAAAAATATCCATCCTACACAGCCCCAAAGCAACCTCCACACCGCTGGGAAGAAGCCGCAGATTTGGCCTTCACTTGCTCTCTCCCTCCCCGCAGCCACACTGAAAGGGTCTCGGGGCAAAGAGGAGATCAGGCAGCTCCGCAGCCTCCGGACAACACGCCTCAAAGCAGCCGACCCCAGAGGAATGTAGTTGATGGGGAAGCACGGAGGTACCTTCAACCCCGCACCGCCAGTGCTCCAGCTTGCCTTGCCCTCCCATCCCCTTCCCACCCTACGAGTCCTTTGAAAAGGAATTAAGTCAAAAACGGATATTTATTTTCATGAAGTCTCTGAAGTGTTTTTTCTTTCTTCCTCCTTGCTGCTGTCCCCACTGGCTCCACAGCAGCCTTCCTCTGCGCGGCCTCTCACTGCCGGCCGTTGTTCTCTGCAGGCTGGCTGGGGGTCTTGGCCTCGGTGTGGGAGGATGTCCCCTCAAACCTCTGCGAGGCGATGGCTGCTTGGTGGGACATGCTCTTCCTCACTATGTCTCCTTTCCGCCAGAGCACCACCTCCTGTAGTAACACAGCCAGCAGGGCTGGTCAGGGCTTGTGAGACCTTCTCCTGGCCCCACCCAGACCCAAAGGCTGAACCAAGCTGCCAGGTGAGCAGCTTGCACCCGGTGAGAACTCAGCCCATGCTGGCATGGTCCAGCCGCAGCTGCGCGCATCAGGCTGCCTGCAGTGGCAAGCAGCGGCCTCGCAATGCGGCCTTCCTGAAAATTTGGGTAGAGTGCTCCTCCCCAGGATCTGAGCGCGCAGAGGCCACTCACGCAGAGGTCTAGGGCAGCTCTGTCCTATTGCCGTTGGCTACCACATTGGAATTCATAAGGCGAAGCACAAAAACTCCACCACAGGGCAACGGAGTGGAAAAAGAAGTCCCAGGTGGGCACCTTCTACGTACATCCCCCCCACCACACACATCTGACCTGCATGTAGTAACACAGCCAGCAGGGCTGGTCAGGGCTTGTGAGACCTTCTCCTGGCCCTGGACTCCTTCTAGACCCTCTTTGCACATTCTAATTTGTCTAGTCCTTACAGATATTCAGTCAAGAACATGACTGTCCCCCACGGGAATCCCAAATTGCCGGAAGGTCCTTATGACATAGTATCCCAAGCGACAGTCTACAGGTCCAAGAAGAACGAACAGCTCTGTTTCTCACCTGCTGTTTAAAGTAGCGTCTCTCTTCCTCATCGATCAGCACCAGATTGAGGTAATAACGCACCGAGAACTTCTTATTGATGTCCCTCATCGTTGGAGTCAGCTCGTAGCCAGCCAGAAAGAGTCGGATGGGAATGGACTCCCCTACAAAGTGCACAGAACCATCAGCACGGACAGAACGCACAGATATAAACTCAGAGAACACCTGCGAAACAAAATCTCACTAGGCCACAAACTTTGTGACCATTTCCACAAGTGGAGTAAGATGATCTAAAAGACCCC
Source organism: Dromas ardeola (assembly GCA_013398915.1). NCBI lineage: Eukaryota > Metazoa > Chordata > Aves > Charadriiformes > Dromadidae > Dromas > Dromas ardeola. The sequence goes on along the minus strand of VYZM01006520.1, from coordinate 105,073 downwards.
AACTCCCTTCCAAAATCATCATGCGTGGTCCATAGCCACATCCTGTCCTTGCTGACAGCTATTCCATCTCCACTTTAACAGCACAGGACTCATTTGTGACCTGCATCAAGACAGCACTGCAGGAAAAAATGAGTAAGGTGACATTTTCTCTGGCAGGTGACTCTGCTGGCCAATCCAACTGGAAAACAAGTGGCACAGGAGATTGGCACAGAGCTAGAACACCACATCTTTCTGCTCCAAGTTGCAGCAATGCCAGCTGGTGGCCCACGCCAACAGTGAATTTACATCTATTCCTAGTTCTGCCACTGCTTCATCAAAAGAATTAAGTCATTGCAACTCATTATGCCTCAGTTCCCCCTTATCATACCAGAGAAGGAAGGGGATCATATTTAATCACCTATGCAAACTGCTCTGAGCCTGCCAGTGAAATGGGATGCATACTACTACTGAGCACACAGACTCAAGTGAAGACACTGCAGGACTCGTGTTCCCCAAAAAACTTCCAGAGAGGAATTCTGAAGGGTTCATTTGCCTTCTTACCTCTCACAGGTGCCCCATCCATGATCTCGTATTTAGCTATTGTGTCATTCTCGTGATACACGTTGGGTCCGGTCCCTGTTGTTTCTCTCTTGATGATATCTATCTCCATGTGTTTGATTTTGATTCGCACCAGCAGGAAGTAGATCTTTCCAACAATCACATCTTTTAAATGATACCTAGCACACGGAGGAAGAAAGCACCACAGTCAAACACTGCGCAGCAGACCAGGACGCAGACTGAAGAGCAGGAACTTGCTTGTCAGGCACTTTGCTCTCACCCACAGCCCCAGCTGTAAATTTCAGATGGCGTATCAACCACCACCACTAGCCTGCTGTAAACAGCACTTCATCTTTCATCCCCTGGCCTTTTGGAAATCCACAAGAACATTTAGCATGATCAGATAAATTAAAAAAAGAATTTCAGGCTGAATATCTGCAAGAAACCCCTGCGACAGCAAAGACTCCAAAACCAATTTTTTAAGTCAATTAAAACTAACCCAAATGTTACACTTCAGGGAGATTTCCTAGCATCAGGTGGGAAAGATGCATTAAAAGTAGTTTTTAAAAGAGTTGGTTCCAGCTTCTGTGCCTGAATTAAGGTCCCACTTCAGCTGCATTGTCTGGCAAAGAGCAGACGTTATACTTTGAAGACACTTGGAAATACTGATCTTGTCAAGGATACAGGGAATGCAAAGTTACTGCAGCAGCCTTACACTGTGCTCCCAGCTCAGTATGCCGCAGCCATTGCTTCCCGCTCCTTGGTCCAGAGAGCACATCTGTGGGCAAGGAGAGGAACCTAAAGATCCTCAACCAGGATCTGAACAGTGCCAGCCTCGCTGGAGCGCATGAACAAAGAATCCCTTTGAGGATCACATGCAAGACGCATGCCTCGGGCTTTCAAACTGAGCTGTCCCCTCTAGCAGATGGTTCCCCACAGCCACTGGCTGCTCTTGAGACACTTACTTGGACTTGTTATACTCGAATTCAATGTGCAGGCAATCCTCAATCCCCACCTCCATCTTAATAGAGGAGTTGAGCTCCGGGTAGGTGCTCAGAGTGTGCACAACTATGTCCATCTCCTTCACCACATCGTTCAGTCTGCGGCTGACGGTCGCTCGGAGGAAATACCTGCAAGGAGAGCCCCCCTCCTGTTAGGGTTGTACAGGCAGCAACAGAGACAAAGCAGGGAGGGACATGGGGCTGAGTGGATTGCACTGGGCTACCCGAGCAGTCTTACTGGTACCCTGGCTTCTGGAGCAGCCAATACCCCATGTTGGAAAAGAAAGAAGGGAATTTTCAAATGGAAGAGCAGATTCTTCTAAGACTTCTCTAAGCTTTCACGCATTTGTGAGCCTGAGTTACCTAAGCACCGCACCATTTTGGGGATCTGAGTAACAGCTTGCACATGTTAAAACCACTGCCCTTTTGCAAGACATTAGATCACACCCGTCTCCGCAGGCACACCTCTTTCTGCAGATCTCAGAATTTTCCAACCCCCCCTTCGAAGCCAGTGACTGGATTTCAAGTCAACTGGAGCGCCTAGATGTGAAATACAGTTTGCAACAAACAAACAAGATATAAGCTAGGCATCTGCTTGCACACAGAGCACAATTAAAGTCGAAAAGACTGATTACAAGGCAGCAAAAAAGCCCCCCTTGGAGACAAACAATTTCTTTTGCTTTTTGAATTACCAAATAAATTAGAAAGTATTTCATTGATTCAGAGGGGCTGATTTCCCTTGTCACTTAAATAGGGCAAAACAAGTTCCATAAAGCCTAATCCATGCTTATAAAAGTAGAGCCCTCAAAGACAGCCTTTTACAACTCGGCCCACCACAATTCATTTGGAGTTACATTATCAGCTTGCAAGGATGTCTGGGAAGGGATGCCGCACTCCAGTATCATCACGGTAACTATTGGCACTTGCACGCTGCACAGAACCCAGAAGTGGGGTCAGCAAGGGGAGGAGACTCACCGCAACTTCACATTCTGCCCCGTGTAGGACTCGTAAGGTTTTTCCACATGTGTGAATTCGAAGTCAAATGTCTGCGATTGAGTGAATTCACCAGGACGGGCCAGGTCTTTCACCAGAGACACAAACTCATGGTGGTTTCCTCGGTCATAGTAGAGTTCTAGGAAGACAGAAGTCCAGGTTAAGCAGTGATGCTTAATCCCATGTGACGCAGTGAGGAAAGGCAGGAGATTTCACAGCTACAAGCAGCCCTCCTGTCCAGATAGCTGCTTCCTTCACCACTGTTCAGAGAACCTAAGAGGGGAGGTCCTGCACTGGTTCATTGCTCTCCACCAGAGCCAGGTGCAGGCCAGAACTTTCCTCCCTGAAACAGAAAGGAACAGCCTCACCTGCTACAACGAATCAGGAACTTGGCTTGCCTTAGAGTGACATGGGTCACCTGTTATCAATATTAATTGTGTTCAGACTGTTTGAGAAGAGGAGCCAGGAGCTCACGCAATCTCTTCTGGTACTTGTCTACAGAAAATTCCAGGCCAAAGGCACTGCCAATCTAAAGAGAGGAAAACGCCACTGCTTCTCTAGAAGAGCAAACAGCAACAGAGCAAAACCAAAAGGCTTAGAAGGCTTCCAACCGTTCCTGCTTCTCCTTTGACAACAGAGTTTGAGTGGTCTCGATTCGCACCAGGGAGTAAGTAACAGTGGAGATGCTCACCGATTCTGCACAAAGCCAGTGTTCACTGCATGACTACCAAGTGTGTGGGGAGGCAGCTGAGTCAACTGCTCCACCAGCCCCTGGGTAACACACGAATGGCCATGGAAACACCGACGAGGGAAGAGCGTTCACCTTTGGAAGCACTGCTCGAACCAGCTCAAGTAACCACCACGGTCACATTGCTTCAGTTTTCCCCACAACCTTCTTGCGTCAGCAGGAAACAACTACAGGTTTCCTCATTTAATGAAAGCAATCCTCTCTACACTTCCACAAAGTTCTCTCCCTTAAGACAAAGCAGAAGAAACTTAAAACTCTGCAATTTGCATTAACAGCTCTGTATTAACGCACAACCATCAATGCAATCTGCCCTTCCCAACCCTGCGCGTGAGCTGTGTGACTACAAGACACCAACACAGTCCTTCTAAAAGGTAAAGCCTTTGCCAATCTGATACCTTTAGATGAGGAAACCAAAAACCTAAGTCATCAGACAATCACAGACAGACAAGTTCACTGTCAGCACTGAGCTGTGCAGAGGAGGCTTCTGGGAGGTTTTATTAGAGTTCTGCAGCGAGACTCAGTTCTCCGCTCCTTGAGATGCACGATGAGATTTCAGCTTTTAAGTAATGGCCGTTTCTTACACCCTTTTGCTCACCTCATCTCTGTAATGGAAATATTGGCACTAGAACACCCCTCGCTTACGCAGAACAGCGAGTGCCATGAAGCCCTTCAGGCCGGGCAGGCAGGTGACATAAATAAACCAACTCTCTCTGCACTGAATACATGTCCACCGAGAGGAAAGTGCTTGTTGATGTGACAGGGAGAAGCCACGTGCCACATAAAAAGAGGAATATATCATCTTCCCACACGATGCAGAAGGCAACGATTGAATTTAAAGCAAGGGGAGGCAAATGTCAGTGCACTAAGTTCTCTGCTACCTCGGAAAGGGCTCTGCAGCCTTAAGAATAGGAAGGATTGATGTTTCCCACACTTTAGAAGACATTAGCATGTCAAACAGGTATAAGCTGTAATTTCAGCTTTTCAGAGCTTTAAGGTTTCCAGATGAGAAAAAAAATAAACCCTGCCAATGTTTTGGTGGCACGCTCAGGACACAGTAACCGCAGGCGAACCCCAGTCTTAAATGGGTTTTGTGCTCACGAGAGACCGTGCAGGACACAGTGTTCACAGTCGGGCCTCCGGTACCCGGTCTGGAACAGCCCTCTTCCCTGTGACACATCACTCCGTTACGTCCCAGTCTCCCTACCTGTTAAATTGTCTCACATAGATACTGACCTCATGGCAGCCAGAAGTTGGAATATAAGGCAAGCTGTTTTCAGGTGGAAAGCATTAATGAAGTGCCATCGGTGGTACAAACTTCAGCGCTTTATCAAAGTGGCCTGATGGGCAAAAAGAAAGGACTAACGTGCAGCCACAGCAGCTCCTAACACACCCTGCTCGGGCCATAATGCAAATTCAGAGCAGTTATTCTAAATGCGTGTGGCTCAAAAGTCTTCCAAAACGGGGATTCAGAAGCAGGCGAGGCAGCAGAGAGGAGACAGAGCGGAGCAGGAAGCGAAGTTCATGCTTAATTTCCACTGATGATAATAATCAAGTATTAGGAGGTCATAAGCTCGCTCCTGATGAATGGACTCGCTTGCACTCCGTCATTTACAGGCTCTCCCTGCCTGTCCTCCCCTTTCTTCCCAAAAAAGCGGTGTTTTGCACAAGCGTGGCCAGCAAAAAACACTAAACAGCAGCATCGGGGCTGGGTGGGAAAACCTCTAGTTCGTTTTCCTACACCGCACGATTTGCAATGCAAAGGTTGCAGGCCCACAGCTCGTGCGGTGATTTTGAGGGTTAAACGCGAGTACGGAAGGCCACAGAGGTGAGGCACGGCACACGCCGCACACAGTCCCATCACCGGGAACATCTTGAACTTATTTTGGCTCGCGGGTCTCAGGCATGTCCATGAAACACAGACGTCTCCACTCCGATCGAAGAGTGGGTGTGGCAGCTACCTGTCCTCTAAGACAGCAGGAAATATTAAACCTAAATTGGTTACACGCGCACGTAACCATGAGTTTTGAACAACCTGAAGTCACCCAACTAACCGTGCAGGGATGCGTGGTCACCCGCTCAAAGAATCAGAGAATAAAAGATGGTGTTGGCCGAGCTGAGCCTGGAAAGCCGATCTACCTGGGTAAAAGATGTCGTGGGGTTGGGGCTGGGGAGGTGCCGCCGGTGATTTGAGACGTTCGGGCAAAACCCACCCGATTCACCGTCCTCAGCAGAGCCATTGCTTCCCTACCCGAATCAATAGGCACGGGAGAAACGCAGAGAGACAGCTCCTAGAGCTGCGAATAAAGACAGCCTGGAGAATTCCACCCGAGAGCTGGCACCGATAGGATGTCGGGGCTCCGACCTGCATCTGCAGGACAGAAGCCGAATTTCACCCTGCCTCCGGGCACGACAGCTGAAACCTGTGACCCAGCAGAAGCGAGAAAATGGGACGGGAGAACAATGACCTGGAAAGGGACCGGGGTGCCCTCCCTTCCGCCGGGGCTCCAGCCCAGGCCGCGGGCCGGGTCGCCCGGTTGGGAACGGCGTCTGGAATCATTCCAGGCGACGGCGGGAGTTCTCCCTGCAGCCGCCTTAACCTACTTCGCACCGGCGAGGATTGCCCTGCCGTGGGGCGCGGGCGCTTGCCCCCGGGCCTGCGCGCAAGCCCGACATCGGAGGTGAGAGGGACCCTGCGACGCGACCGAGAGGGGGAGGCCACCGGCGCCCGGCGGGGGACGCGCTCTCACCGATCTGCCCGATGAACTCCACCTTGATGCCCTGGTGCTCCAGCCGCTTGTTGGGGTACTTGAGGGTGAGGACCACCCTGCCGGAGACGGTCTCCCCGTCGTAGAAGAGGAAGTATTTCTCCTTCTTGCCTTCCTCCGTCTTGTGCTCCACCCGCCGCCGGCTCTCGGCGTCGCTCAGCACCAGCTCCAGCTCCGCGCTCTGCCCGAACCCGAAGAAGCTCATGGCACCGGCGGAGCGCGGCCTGCCCGCGGCCACCACGGACACAGCTCCCGGCGCCGGGGCGGGGGACCCCGCAATGCGGCAGGGATAACCGGGGAGGGGGCGGCGGCGGGGCCTCCCCGCCCGCCGCTGGAGGGAGCCCGGGGCGGCCGGACCGCCTCGCCGGGCCTCGTC
>VYZM01006520.1:37355-98266 GCA_013398915.1 Dromas ardeola | reverse complement strand
CCCCCCCGAAACTGACATCCCCCGGCCTCCCAGACCCGATGTTGCCGCTCTAATCGCTTCACCCCGTATTTGTTTTCCAGTATTATTTAGGCTGGAATGCGGGTGTTGAAGGGCCTAGGTGATCTGAGGGGTCCCTTCCAAACCTAGGCGATTCCACGATTCTGTGATGCTCACATCCTTGTTTTTTTTTTTCCTCGCAGTCTGGGTGAACGCCGTCTGGGATCTGGATTTCACAGAGGCGGAACCTCTGGATGCCAGGATAGCCAAGGAGATCACCGAGGAGGGACTCGATGCCTTCACCTGGCTCTACCAGGCCCTGTCACCCTTTGCTGGGGAGGACCATGAGAACAGGGAGGTAAGGCTGCACCGGGCCACCTTCTGCTTAACAAAGATGCGAAGAAAAATCATAGAATCCTTTGGGTTGGAAGGGACCTTAAAGATCATCCAGTACCAACCCCCCTGCCCTGGGCAGGGACACCTCCCACCAGCCCAGGTTGCTCCAAGCCCCGTCCAACCTGGCCTCGAACCCCTCCAGGGATGGGGCAGCCACAGCTGCTCTGGGCAACCTGTTCCAGCGCCTCACCAACGACATTGCAAAACACTTCTTCCTGATATCTAGTCTAAATCTCCCCTTTTTTAGCTTAAAACTGTTGCCCCTTGTCCTATCACAACAGGCCCCACTAAAAAGTCTGTCCCCGTCTTTCTTATAAGCCCCCTTTAAGTACTGAAAGGCCACTATAAGGTCTCCCCGGAGCCTTCTTTTCTCCAGGCTGAACCCCTCCAACTCTCTCAGCCTGTCCTCACCTCCAGCCCTTGGAGCATCTCTGTGGCCTCCTCTGGCCCTGCTCCAACGGGTCCATGTAATATGATATTATACACTATAACGTAATTATTAAAAACCTATTTTTAGAAGTATTATTTACATAGGGGTTTGGTTGCAGTGGGAGCAGTGTTCAAATGTAAACAGTAGCTACTTGTAGAGAGCTATGTTATTACTGGGTTTCCCACTATTACTCGCGTATTTTGCCTCAGAATATCTGGACCTTGTTTGCTGAAAACTGCTTCTCTCATAACGCTCTCGTGGCTGTGTTGCACCACTTTGTCCAAGCGGGCCAGCATAAAAGCGCTAATGCACAGCAGAGGATTTACGCTCTTCACGCGGCTGGGTTGTACTTCTTACTGCTGGAAATCCCAGGTGAGCGAAGGGATGCGCCTCTTCATTGTTGGATAAAACATCATTCAGGCAAAATCAGCTTTTTCTCATAAGAATTCCAGGTGGAACAAGTGATGGCTTTTGAACTGTTCGCTTGATCTTCCTGAAATCCCTGGGGATGACTCAGCCACAGTGTTGAGTCCTGAACAGCTGTTACGGTCTGATGGCAGCTTGGTCTCCTGTCATAAAGTGGCTTGAAGTCTCAGTCCGGGTCTGCATGGCCACGCATCTTAGCAGCTCTGCGACAAGGTCGACAGAGGAGTCTGAACGGTACACAGAGCTGAAATCACACATATCCCTCTGCTTTGACAATAATACACAGCGAAGGCAGAAGCTGATTCCTGCTCCTGCTCTGTAACTAGAGAGGATTTCACTGTGCAGTGCTTTTGGACAGGTTCATTTGTGAAAATAAAAGTATTTGTTTAAAATAACCAGCAGTTGATTCACAGCAGCATCCTCTGGTATTCAAGGCCAATACGTCCTCCAAAGTTATGCAGCACGTTACCAGCTAGAAGGGGTCGATCAGCTGGTGACGCTACTGGAGAATGTCATCGCTGATGACATCTCATCCTGATGCACTTTGGCTTTGTTCAAACAATTCTTTTTTCTTCTCCTGAACTCTCTGAGGCTCCCAGGCTTTGTCCTGGCCATCTATTTGGCTGTCAAAGCAAATGGAGACTTGGCCAGATGATTTGTTGCTCTCTGTATTTTGTCTGGAAGATGGCTGATGTTGTCTTTTCTGGGCAGGCAGCGTAGCTAACCAGCTGTTCCATCAAGTGGTGTTTGATAAATGTCTTCACACCCTGACAAAAAGTTGGCCTCGACAACCAGATCTGATGAGGAAAAGAAAGAAGATGCACGCTCAAAGCTCCGAGACCAATGCACGAAGAAACAGAAAGAAAGGAAAACCAAGCAGGAACGGCAATGTAAGATGTTTGTGTAATCTCCTCAGATATAAACTTCCCTTATTAATAAGCAAATTATTGGCAAGCTGTTTCACTTCTGGGTCAGTGTGATACTCTTCCTCTTTTTCCCCCTTTTTTAATTCTTAACCTTTTATTCAGCAGGTCAGCTCTGCTCTTGATCCTCTACCTGTTATTAGGAATTTCAGAAATCTGATGATTCAACATTAGCTGCAGTTTCCTGGCTGCTGACTAATAGAAAAAATACACTTTATTTGTCTGTGGCATATTGTTAGAAAGCTCAGTAGCAGAGGGAGAAATTAATTTATATCAGCTTCTTCAAGAAACATTCAAGCTCGCAAATGACATTTGCGTTTCCTTGCCAACTTACTGATGGGAAGTTAAGGGCTAAATGCCTTGGTTAGCTGTACTCAGCTGCTCGTTCTAACATTTATATGTGCGTTTTTTTAACGCAACCGAGGATTACGCATCAGAAATCCGGAGAAAAGATGGGTGCTGCAGGGTCATGACAAGCAAGGGAAGAAGGGCGTAGGTACAAGGGGGATTACTTGAGATGAATCTCCCAAGTGTCAGATAAGAATTCAGATAATTGCCTTCGGTTCTGATGGACTTTCTCCTTCCAAACGAGAATAGGCTGTGTTGGAGCTTTCTTTTGTCCTATCTAACTTTCATCTTTCTTTGTGTTTTTTTACCCCACCGTTAAGTGCGTTAACTAATCTGAAAGAAAAGATGTAGAATTTTGGATGTGAAATCACGTAGGACCTAACCTGAGAACTCTGTGAAGCACTGAAACGTGCAAAAGAGATCAGCCAATGCTGTGGGACAGGATGCTCTTTCTCTTTTCTGCCAATATAGATGGAAGATATATTGGAAGTGGAGGAGGAGGAAGAGGATGGTGAAAATGTTTACTTTTCAACGGATGATCTTCTTCAAGTTCGCAACTCAATCTTCCTTCTTTTGAAAAACTTCTTAAGACTTCTACCTAAGTTCTCCCTAAAAGAAAAACCTCACTGTGTGCAGAACTGCCTGCAGGTAATAAGATTCAACTCAAGGAACCTTATGTCCCCCGACACAAACTTTTGGTGGCTGCAGAATGCACCATCGCTGTGGGAGTGATGGCAGCCCTGCCTTTGCTTAATTGGTCCCCTGATTAGACTGTCCTCACTGTAGCCGGGGCGAAAGCACATGGTATTGAGCCTGTGGCTTTGGGGTCTCCTTATGTTCTGCTTCAAGACAGATACTGTGGTTTGAAAGTTAGACTCAAGTTCTCTATGGTCTGACCCCCAGCCATCCAAGGAGACATACGCGTCTTCCCCTCACCTGAATTAGCTAAGCTTGGCTTTGTTTCCTTCCAGATCTTTGTTGAACTGACAAACTTTGAGCCGGTGGTACATGAGTTCGAGTTTTCAGCAGCCATGTAAGCAAATAATTCTTTATGTTTAAACGGTACTTTGAACAGGTAAAGCGCTCAATGCTTGTGTTACCCTGTTTATACGAAAATGAAAGCAGTGATTTCTTTCCCTAAGGATAATTAGACCGAGTTCCACCTAGCTAACAGTAAACAACATCTAGTGGATATTGAATATTTTCCAGTCAATGAGCAAATTTAGTTGTCATAGTTGTAGTAAATGTTTCTCCAATGAGATATGAAGACGTCTCTCTGCCTTTTTTGCTTAGGGATGTTAACAAAGCCAAGTACATTCCCGAGCTGGCCTATCATGGACTGCGATTACTGTGTTCCCCTCTACATGGTACAGAAGATAAGGTAAAAGTAGGACAAAATCTTTAAAATGCTCACTGCAGTATTGAAAATGAGTAGCTGTTTCTTTCCTTCTCATTTTTGCTTGGACTTTTTTTTTACTTTTTACACTGGTTTTATTTTTTGGGCATGTGTTTGCTGTGTCAGAGGCAAGATGCTTTTTTTCCACCCGAGTCCTTATTTCCTTCGACTTGCATGATGATGCATTTTGTGTGCACTGAATTCTGTGCTCTACTGACTCTTGTGGTGGCAAGTGAATCGAAAGCAGAGGCTAGCTACAGTGCCATTAGATCTCGGTATCTTAAGAAAGAGAATTCCAGGTAACTGCGTTTGTCTGGAATCTTGTTGTTTCCTGCTAGGTGGAGCTCCAGCACTGCTTGGTAGCGTGCTGTGGCATTGGGTTGCGCAGCAGTGGAGCATGATGGGGAGGTGTTATGCGCAGATGATGGTAAGCAGGGGTGATGCTTATTCAGTGAATAGTGTGTCATCACGGAACATCCAGTTCTACCAGAAATGTGTCTGCAGCTTTACATTTTTATTTTGTTAAATCGTCAAGCGCACTGTGTCATCTCCCACTTATCTGCGTGCTGCTTCTATGGATGGGCTTTTGAACTTTGGGTGTGACTGTGCTGCCGTGTTTGTGAGTCTCTGTACACCCATCTGAACTAGTTCCGAGCTAGAAAACAGGGTATTAGTGGCTGTCTAGTCAGGAGAGCCTGGAGCTTAGACACTAACCTGGTGTATACCTGAGTGTCTGCCCAGCTTGAGCAGCCTTAGACCTGTGTGTTTCAACCTGCTGGGTTTCTCAGGGCAGCACAAGCTTTTCAGAATTGTTGACATTTGTGGTACGAGGAAGATGTCGTAGCTCCCCTTCTCAGACCCACCTCATCTCCCCTGCCTCTCCTGCGTGACTGCTCGGCGAGTGTCAGGATAAGCAGGCATGCCGCGGTCCCACAAGTGTGGCAGGGAGGAAGCTCCAAAAATTCAAGTGCACAATGTGGTAAAAACATGCCTTTAGTTTAAGATGTCTTCTGTACAAAACCCGGTGAATGTCCTCAAATTCCAAATGTCTGGTGAATTGAAGTCCGCTGCTTCGGAGGGGATCTATTGATGTTGTCAGGAAGCCCTTCTTAGGCCTTACTGGACTTGTAAGAGAACATTACAGCTGGGAAAGATACTGTATGTGTTACTGGGTCCTCTTTGAATTATCCCGTCACATTTTGACAGGTGCTATTATTTGGATCTAAGTTTGTTTAGTTCAGAATTATTTCATAAACCTGGTCAGAATGCTTATCCATGGGCTCTGGTGGCTACTGAAATGACCCTGAAAATAACCTTTTCTTTCCAGATTCTTCGTTGTGTCTTCCAGCAAATCCTCAATGTCATTCTTATGCTGGAAAGTGGTGCGGGTCCCAGACGCGCGGTCCTTGCAATCACATCGGCTGTGATCAGTGCCAGGAATCAGGCTATAAAATTCATCAGGTGAAGTACAGAGCTCTGGCACTACCCTTGCTGGGTATGTCTGCTCTTTCTTCTGGCGTGCCTTCGCTTTACTGTTCACTTGATAAAGGGATGAGACAAAGTGGCACTGACTTTGAAGTTGTTTGTGCAAATGAGGTTTAATTAAAATGTCTGTAGTGGGAATTTACTGAACTTGCTGGCGGAGGGGAAAGAAGGTTCTGTTTGACAGAAAAGTGGCAGTGAGGGGAAGGGACCTGCCTTCTGTATTTTGCTTTGTGTCAGTTTTTCAGGTTTTGTAGTTTACTACAAAGTAGTGTAAAGAAGATAAAAGATTAATACGGAGCTCATTTCTCCTTAGTTCTTTGCTTTCTCCTGCTTCAAGATATATTTTGCCTGTGTTCGTTATTCCCCTGCGCGGGGATCCACGTTGTTGAAAAGTGCAATTTGTGCAGAGATCCCCAGACAACATAGTAACAGATAACAAACCAAGTAGGTTGAGAATAAAGAAGCTTTTCATAGTGACCTTCTACTTGTAGAAAGGTACTGGTAGAAATGTTTTCTGCCTGCAAGGCCAGGTTAATGTAGACGGTAAGTAGGTCGGTCTGACAATATCCTGTTGCATTAGCGCTCGTGATTCCAGAACGTGCACTTTTCCTGACTTTTGCAATGCACTCCAAACGGAATGTCCTTGACTTGATTCTTGCTCTGTTATAAAACCAGCCTTATTCACATCTGCTTGTTTTTCTTCTGTGCAGTTCTGTAGTAGATGAGCTGAAAGAAGTTGTTTTTCCTGTTCTTCGAATATTGCTGCAACATATCTGTACCAAGGTAGGCTAAGCTGTGTTGCATTTTAAGCTGTTGAACTCAGTGTGGAGACACTGCAGTATCTGTAATGGTTAGGAAATCCATTTTCGCAATGTTTTGTGAGGAATGAAAAGATTTTAATCATTTGCAAATTTCTTGACAGCCTGATTGCATTTTGTGCTCATCTTTATTGGAGTTTTCAGGCATCTTAAAAGTAGTGTCACACTCTAGGAGGAGACTGAGGGTGAACACTTCCCTTCTCATTCACAATTTATTGTACCCTGCTTTTGACTTTTACACGATTTGACGTTGCTTTTACACTGTTTTGGTAGAGGAAAATGAGGATAATGAGACCGCTTTGCCTCGCTAACTATCTGGAGACTGCCGTGCAGAAATACTGCCTCTGGGTTTAATCTAAGCTCCACCTTTGCCTTGGGGAATTTGCTGTGTGATTGTGGGTGAGCGCTGAAGGAGTGACCAGGGAAGCTGTGATTGTGCTCCCAGTCCTTGCTGAATTTGACCGCGTCGCCTCATTAAATAAAAAAATACTTATCTTAACCCCTGAAATGCCATTCTGGCTTCTAGAGCAGAGCATCAAAATATCATACCATGCAATTGCCCTTGTTTTTCAGGTCCCAGATAAGGCTGATTATCGCACGTACGCTGCACAGGCCTTGGTGAATTTGCTGAATAAACTCCCTAGTATAGACTTTGCTGACTTCATCGCTTGGCTTTATAAATACTCACGCAACACTAAAGTAAGTACATCTCCTTGATGTTCCAGGGTTCAGATGCAGCAGTATTTTGAAGACGAAGGGTTCGATATCAGTACTGAATAGCATTGTTGTTGTTGCTGGTGTCTAAAAGCGGGTAAACTGAGTTGGCAATGCCTGTATCTCTGCTTACATTAACAGAGCACCTTGTGTGCTTTTCCTTCCAAACAGATTGCCTACAGAGTGTTTGCTCTTGACGTAGTGTTAGCTTTGTTGGATGTGCCCGAGAGGAACTTGGATGGCTCCTTGTCCCTGGATCATCAGAAGTTTCTAAAGCATAAGTTTTTAGTACAGGTCATGGTGTTTGGCCGGTGTTCGGACAAAGCGTCCGTGGTCCGTAGCAAAGCTTTAAGCAGTTTTGCCCACTGCCTCGAAATCAAAGCTGCTGCTACCTTGGAGAGTATACAGGATTTATTACAAAGATGTAAGTATTATGGATAAATGAGATAGTAAAAATATTTCTTGGCATTTCTGGGGAACGATCACTGGGAGATAGGAGAACTAGTTGTCAGGAACTTAAAAACCTGCACGTAGTGTCCTTGTGTATTTTGTCATAATGAGAAGTAATAGATGAGTCCTGTTACTCATGAAGCCTTATATTTGGAAGGGATTTATTCTCGTGTATCGGTTCTAAATAGATTCCTCCATGAGATACCTTTGAAGGATATTTACAGACAACTGAAATTGCTCATTGAAAGAAAAAAAAAAAGTTCATTTTTGCCTGACAGTCGATTAAATCTTGAGTTGTCTTTGCTTCTGCTAAGTTGTTTTTTTCGTGATTGGCATTCTGAACTCCCTCAGGTGTGGTAAAGGCCAGATGGCACAATTCAGAAGCGTGCACATAGCATCCTACGGTTAGATTACTTGCCAGAAAAAATTTGGAATGACAGAATATCCAGAATTAAAATACTTCATTTAATTGCTTTTTTTATTTCTTTTTGGCAGCCTCTGACCATACAGTCTTGCAAGCAAACACAAACACTGCGAGTTTGACAGTCGGTGCAGAAGGTATAGAGTCATTCTTTTATAGTAAGTCTCAGGCTTTTCTTGGCATGCCGTTTTCTAAAAATGCGCATATCTGTAAAGCCTAGGGCATGCACGAGGCATGGTTTAACAGTGAACCGTCTTACTGCGTGAACACATGCCTTTTTTGTACTTAAACTTTTAACTTTTCTTTCAGCTATGTCCAACCATCAGCTGAAGACCTTACCGACTTTCAAAACCATTGAGTTGGCAGACAGCAGCAATACTGCTGTGCTTGACGGTACGTCAAAATTATACTAGCCTTTTCTGATCACTTTTCAAAACCTTAATTGAAATTAGACTTTCTGAAGTGTATTCATTGTCCATTTTTCAAAGAAACTGGAGAGAGCTTTCTGTAGAGCTGTTAAAAAACACTTAGGGGTGATGAAGGGGGTGGAAGTGCCAGACATAAAGAAGTAGTATTTCCACTCAAGTCTGAAAAATACATTTAATTTTGAAATACCGATGTTCGTTTGTGTTAATGTGGTGGCAACACTTGTTGAAAAGCAGGTAATTTGTTCTTTGCAAAAAGGATGGTAATTGATGTGGGATATAATACTTGTGACTCCATAAATTTAAGGGTAATTAAATCTCTTGCTCCAGTGCACAAAGAACTAATATATTTTTGCTACATAAAACACGGCACCTTTGACTGGCGTTGTTATGTTCGGGAAGAATTCACTTCTCTGCAGCACCAGGTATCGGCTGGAGTTGAAAGCAAAGCGTGAGGTTAAATGGGCTGATGCAGAGTGGCAAGCAGCTAGTTCTAATTTGCTGAGAGCATGCAATCAGCGTGGAAGTTGGCTTTTGTGGCCAGGATGTTCCTTCTGTGAATCTCTTCCTTTCTTTTCCTCTTCCGTGTAAAAGCTTTTCTTCCTAACCTCTAGGCCTCTGCCAGTGTCTCTGCTCTCAGTTCTCGCCGCTCACCTCTCTTGAACTGCTGACAATTCAGTTCTCTGCCTGGTTCACATCCTGCGCTTGTGTCTTTGTTACACGGCTCGTGCTGCTCTTCACATGGGATCTCTCTCCCTATCTCCATGAGCCAGGCTCCAATCTTCTCCATTGCAAGCTTTCTTTTAAAACATTTCACTGATAAATTTCGTTAATCCTCTCTCTCAGATAGAAATGTCCTCCAGGCCACTTAAGGTATTGTGTATTCCCTGTTTGGTTGCGGACTCCTTGTGGCAGAGGATGCCTGCTTTTGTGTCTGATACCCAGCTGAGCGTACGCTTGGCACTTGGCAAAACAAATTAAGAAAAGGCTTGGATGGGAAAGGACTGTCTGGAGCTCAGGAGGATAGCTGAAATACAGGGCTCTCCGGCTCAGTCAAGGTGCATTAGCAAAGCTGTCTGGCACACGCTTGTGTTTGGCTTATGCCTGCGCTAATTTTGCACTTCTGTGAAGACCAAACAGCTCATATTTTAGAAGGGAAATAAATCTTAGCCAAGGATAGTCAGACGGTGCTAAATGCGCAAGGGCACAGATGAGAGGGGTAGGGATAGTCTACAGGGCGAAGTGTGCACTGCAGAATTACCACTGCCCAACAGTATAGAAACAATATGTTCCCTTGATAGTTCTCAGCCATTTAGAACTCAGGTTTTTTGTTTGGTTGGTGGTTTGGGTATTGTTTTTTTTTTTTCTCTTTTCTATGTCACTGTGAGTTAAAATCAATGTCACGTGGCAAAGTGTGATTATTTTAGCAGATTTGATCACCTTCACAAGAGCTGGACTATTTTAATGGCAAAATCTTGCAATAAAAAGGTTCTGTGCTTTTTCTGTCAAGCTGGTATTAGGAGGAAGATGCAATCGCAGTTAGCTGCCCATTAAGAGAGCGCGGATCAAAGTCCCTTTCTTCCTTCAGTAAAAATTGGTTTTCAAACTACTTTTGATTAGCTCCCTGTGACTAATCCTATTTCTTAATGGCAGCAGAGTGGATCTCCACGTGAATCTCTCTAAGTAACATCTCCAAATTTGGCATGTATTTGGGAATTCTTACTTAATGCTGTAAGAAATCTAACAGACAGCAATAAACAGAAACCTTCAAAGCAATGGTAAAATGCTTGAAATCAGTATTGCTTGTCAGTAGTCCCTCTGAGTGATTCAAAAGGTGAGAAATAGTTGATTGTGGCCCTGTGTATTCAGTTGTGGTTTTTTTTTTTCTTTTTTCCTCATTCTGGATTATTTTGGGTGGGTTTTTATTGTGCTTTGTTCATTCCTCCTCTCTGAAAGTCTCGGGCAACAAATTGTGGCTCAGTTTTGTTCAGAGCTGTGCTCCTCCTTGCTGCTGCACGGTGTTCAGTGTGTTAGTGCTGCTAAATGGCGGTGTGGCTAATTTCTTTTTATCACGGTTTCGGCTAGGAAGAGAAATCATGGCCATGCTGAGACTGAGAGCCGGAGATGAGAAAACCAACGTGAGGAAATCTGCTCTCCAGGTACGGTGTTTTTGCGGGCTTCCCTGTTCTCAGTGATCACCCAGAATGCCCTTAAAATAAATAATTAGGCTGTAGTACTGTAGTGAACCGTATGTAACTTTGCCCACCTGTAGCTTCCTGCTATTCCTGCAGAGTGCCTACAGGCCTTAAAGAGGTCTTGCTCGCTAATTCCTGATAAGTAAATAATGCGAGCATGATGATGGAAAATTTTTCTAGTACTCTTGCTGGCATTCTCTTATTCCGTCATTTAGAAAGAGAGGCTCTTTTCAAATGTCAATAGGCATTTCAATTAAGCGACTTCCTTATAAACTGAAGCATATTAGCTGCTCAGTTTGTTTTGACCTTGTTAACAAAGAGATTAGGTTATATCCAGCCTCTTGTTGAGGGATGCATTGCTTTGCTTGTTGCTCTTTTTTTTTTTTTTAATGAAATCATTAGCTTTTAAAGAGATAAGCTTCAATGAAAATTTCAGCGTTCTAAAAAATAAGCATCTGCTGTTGACTGCCTTCCTCACCTAGTCCTCTTCGCTCCAACTCTTTCTCCTCAGTTCACGCATTGATTTGAGCTTCTCAAGTTAAGGCTTTACAATTGTTTTGTTTTTATGCTTTTTGATTTAAAAAAAAGAATAAAAACATCCCCTCTTCCTTATTAGCAGGTAAAAGATGTGATTCATACAAGAGACGCGTTATTTTCAAGGGGAAATTGTGACATTCGCTCTATCCGAACGTTGTTATAAAATAGGAATGACTGAAAAGATGCTTTCTGTTTCATTCTGCATCTCTGGTCGTGCCCAGTACTCATAAATTGTTAATGTGATGTTTCGCTCTCGGTGAGATAAATTAATCTCTAGTTGAAGTCGGTAGGGGGTAGATTGTATTTTTGATTTGCTACCCAATGCGCATGGCCTGTATTCCCAACACAGTTATGCTGGGATTTGACTTCCAGGTTTTTATGAACATCCTGAAGCACGAAGTCATCCCTTGTACTGCAGAAGATTTGTCCACTCTTCAAGACCGCTGCCGGGACCCCGCTGTTTCTGTGCGGAAACAGGCCTTGCAGTCTATAACAGAGCTCCTTGTGGTGAGAAAAAATATCATGAATTCTTACACAGTCCCGAGATGAGCGAACTGTGGGTAAAAAGAAGGAGGAAACAGACAAATCAGTTGTTCATTCAGTGGATATCATTTTATGACTGTGTTTTAATTTTTTTTACTACCTTTTGACTTGTAAGTCATGACTCATTCTTATACAGGCTTGTGATTTATGCAGGATGCTTCCAACTGTTGGAAACATTTATTTTCCTGGCTGTTGATTTATCAGTCATGGAGCAAATGTTTATGTTGCTGGCCTTCTCAAGTTAAAAAAAAAAACCTGAATCACTTTACTAAGATGTAATATTTTTCCTTCTATTTATTGACGAAGGGTTAGTAACTTAGGCTTGAAGCATAGGGTTTATATTAAGCAAAGCTTTTTTTATTTTGGTTAGTGTTAAATCATCTGCTGTACAGCTTTAATGCGATACCGTTATAATTATTTATAGGGTTTCAAAACAAAGCATTACAGTAGTTCAGCAGAAGCACCAGGTAGCTTGATCATTGTTATGATCAAATGCCTCGTGGTGTCAAGGAGGTACAAGTTCCCTTGTCCCACGTGCTGCCACACTGCAGTGCTAGTTGAGCAGTGTGCTGGGGTTTATTAAAATTTATTTGCAAAGTTAGTGGCCGAATCTGGAGGTTTCTAGGCCTTTGCTGATCTTACCCATGCGTATAGGATCCTATAATGATTTTAAAATCTTTCTAATACAACGCGTGTTTCTCTCAGTCCCAGCACAGTAACGCTCTGGTGCAGAAGGCCTGGTTAAAGGGAGTGGTGCCTGTTGTGATGGACACTGAAAGTTCTGTCCAAGAAAAGGCCTTGGATTGCCTTGATCAGCTCTTGTTGCAACATATAAAACATTACAATAAATTCAGGAGTGAAGATGGAAAGCAGGCTCTGGCGTGGGATCTCCTTACCCTCTTGACTTCAGAAAGCCAGGAGCTGAAGTAAGTGCATTTTTCCCTTCGTTGTAGGCTCTGATGGCTTTTCCGTACAGCCCTTTGTCCAACACGTTGTATGTTTTTATTGCCTTTACTATGTTAGCATTCAGGGACAAATTTTTCTTTACTTTTAATCCTGTTGGAATATGCAACTTTGCCTCTACAGAAGGAAATGGCCTATCGACTGGAGGAGTATGATAAGGATATGAGTTTATAGTCTCAGAACTCTCATTCGCTGTGTGGCCACAGGCCAGTAGTTATCATAGGTTACATATTGTTTACATGCACGTGCCGCGTGTTGTGCAAGGACAAGGAATTAAATTTATTGGGGCTTTTTTTTAAGCTACTTGAATTCCCTGCTTGAAACAGTCAGTATAAGCGCGTATTACTGCTAGAGATGGAAGCTGTCATGTTGCGAGGGGCTTGTGTTGCTCTGCCGGTTTCTGGGGCAGAAGAGCATGGACAAGCTGGCAGCTGGTGAGAAGAATGCAGTTTTCCTTTGTGTCTTTACCTGTGCTCTCTCCCTGAACTCCAGTGTTCATATACAGGAATGTTACATGCTGTTCTTGATGTGTTGATAGCAGCATGAATATTTAAGTCAAATGGAGGTGTTCTGATGACACAAGTAAGAGAGGATATATATAAAGAAAGGAGAACATCGCTTTTTATTAATTCTGATGTGCAATATGTTACTCGTCTTATGACAAATAGAATTATTCTGCCTTTTGCAGAATGCTGTGGGAAGAAGCAGAAGAAATGGGATGACACACAGTATGACAAGGACACAACATTGATTAAAGACAGCTGTATGTTTATTAGTCAACGGGGCATAATAGCTTAGAAATAGAAAATGAGATAGTGGTTGTGCTGCCTTGCCAATCTGTGAAACTGTCAGTGTTCTAATTTGGGCTATTTTAGAACCTAATTTGCAGATTCATGGCACCTTCTTCTCCATAACCTTAGAGTACCTTGCAGCTTGGTTAATCTCAGAAATCTTTCAACGTGAAGTAGGTAACTAGAGATAAATAGAAAAATTAGCAAGTTGTGGTGCCGTGACGTTACTGTATCCTGTCCCGTTATGGGTATTAAATGACAACTACTAGAAAGTCTTTGTTACAGATGGTTGAAATTATATTTTCTTGATGTGTCACGGTATTAGTTGGACCTTCTGTCTTACTGACACACAGCACTAAATCCATGCTTGTATGCTAGGTCTGTAGTGTATCACAATACGAACTGAAAGACTGAAAATATTTCCAGTAAAATTTGTAGCGGAAATCCTGACGTATTCTGAGTAGTGGCAATGCCAAGTGATAGCAGCTTTGTTGTGTTGCCCAGTGTGTCCTGGACGGGGATGTTGCATTTTACCGCCGATGTCTTAAGACCAAGTGTTTTGTTTACTCCTCCTTTAACTTACTTTTCTTTCTTCCTTTTAGCCGTTACTTGAACAAAGCTTTTCATATGTGGTCCAGACAGAATAAGTTCACCTCCACTTTCATCAATAATGTCATGTCTCATGTGGAAACGGACCACGCTGTACCAGCTTGGATGTTGCTTGCGAAGGTGGCCGGTTCTTCACCCAAGCTGGATTATTCCAAGGTCATTGAATCCTGGGACAGCGTCAGCAGGTATCTGTGTGCTTTGAACACCGTCCTCCATTCTGCAGGAAAGAGATGGGGGTGAAGAGGAAGCACAAAGCAAGTGAGCACTTGCTGTCTTCCCATGGGCAGAGTGCCGTTTAGCTGCTTAGATCACAGCTCTCTATTCAGGCAACCAGTTCTGCAGCTAGGAGGCAAGTAATGCCCCGCAGATTTGTGCAGTTACCAACTCTTACCTTAAGCTTTTTGAGTTTTCATTTGCTTTGACATGTCTGCCTTAATAATGCGTATCCCAGATGAAAGGATTTTTCTGCTGTGATTTGGTGTTGTTCCTTAGCGTTGATGTTAGTTTGTCTGTTCTGCTGTTTTTCAGGCAGCAGAACACGAGCATTGATACTACAGGACATATACTCTGTGTCATCGGTCATGTTGCAAAGCATCTCCCTAAAAGCACCTGTGAGAGGCTGATTGGTGAGCGGCCCTGAGGAATTGCAGAGGGGGAGGCAGGTTCACGCCTCCCATTTTAACAGTTATTTCTTCTCCATAAGCAGTTGATAAGCTTAGAAAATGCTCATTTTGCGTGTGTGATCTCCTTTTCAGATAATATCAAGTGCTGGCTGAGGGACTCTCGGTGTCCCCTGGAGGTGATTAGCCCAGCTGTAGAAACTCTGCAGAAGCTCTGCCATGCGTATGCAGATGTGCCGGAGGAGGCACAGGTGTGACTTAAAATACATCTTTTAAAATAGCTTGTTTCACGCTTAGGAGGGCTGTCTCTTGACGGCAGCTTCAGTCTCCAGTCTGTCGGTTGATTAGCTCACGAAACAAAGAGAATCTGACTCCAACAACTTGAGCCTGTTCTGCTCGGGTCCTACTTGCTTTACTGCAGTTGTGCTGGACACCATCCTGTAGCTAAGGATGTGTTGTAAGGAATCCTCTTTCTTCAGAAGGATATTTTTTCTTCCCCACCTGAAATGCCTCGCATTTGCCTTTTATCAAAGTTTGGAGAATTCCTAAAGGGGGCCTATTGCTGTGCCTTTGTGATATCAGCTATTTCTCAGGCTTGCTCCAGTTCGAAGCTGTAGGTTTATACTATAAGCTCTGATTATTCTACATCAGAGCTGCTATAGACGCACATATTTTCTAGACCTCTTTCATGGGACCAAATAGGGAATTAATAGCACATTATTTGCACATTTCTCTTTTCTGCCCCCATTTTGTTCCTCTTCTGTAGTGAGAAGAAGGTGGGCTATCTTTTGCTGGTAAAATAGAGATCTCAGCCAGAGCACAGCTGCAAAGAAGCTAAAACTGATGCAGGTCTCCCTTGCTAATGATTTCTCTTTGTGTGTGTGTTGTATTTCTCTTTCAATATTGATGACAGCTATTTTGTGATAGGCATCCCAATTAAGTTTAGTAAATAGTATGCAAAACTGCGCACTCTGTGCTTCAGAGGCCAGGGTGGATCGATGGTTTCTGGTTCTTGAAATTGACAGCCAGAAAATTCTCCTGTGTAGGTATAGTCATCACAGTGTGTTGGCTTAAAACCAAATGCAGGTGTTCCAGTACGTTGGTCACTTTAGCAGTTCTCATAGCTTAGCCGCCATACATATATGTATTTGGTTTCCTATGTGACCAGTTTTAGGTGGTAGAGAAAGAGAAATGGTGCTTTATTTTCATCACAATCTGGTAGATGATTCGCTTTTTTTTGTTTCCTCTCCACCCCTTGGAACTTGCCATTGTGTTTTCATTTGAATGGAACTGCATTTTCCAAACAACATGTAAAAATTTTTACAGACAACTTCAAATGTGTTGGATAGACATGAAACAGTCGCCTAAATCCGTTTCGTTTAAATGTGTGATTTCTCTAATGAAGTAAACTTAGGCCTGTAGATCGTTAAAAGCCAGATTCTCCAAGGTGTTTTGACACTCGCACACATCCTTTGATGTGCAGGAAGAATTTTAAAGCTCTAAGGCACTGCCTGATTGATTTCAATAGCACCTAGATTATTAAAAGCATGTAAGGACTTTCAGATTAGGGATTCAAGTGTGGACAGATATTACAGCTACATTTTGTTTAATTAATAAATTGCCGAATTAATTTTCTTTAATTATGGAACAGGAGCTGCTCAACCAGGTGTGTGGAGATTTAGTATCCACCTGTGAAAGCTATATTTCGAATATAGTCCTCAAAGAGGACGGAGCAGAGCAGCTGCAAGAAGATCGCTTGGTAAGTTTGGTTCCCCGTCACAGATCGGTGAAAGGATGTAGGTCTGCTTGAAACTGGTGTTCCTTAAAGTTCATGCCAATAACTGTGTTACGTAGGAAAATATTGATCTGCACACCTTGTGTGGAAGCTCGTAATGAAATCTGGTATTTACGGGCCTGGGAGCATCCAACAGTTTTATACGTCAGCAGTTGCTTTAAGGATATGATACCCCATGTATTGTTTAATGAAATGATACGCTTTTTCTTTGTTTTTCCACTCATACTTCTTAGATGAGCTGCTTGGGAAATAAGTCTGTAAAATATGTAGAATGCTTTGAGGAGTATTTCAATATTATTAGTACATGCGGGGGGGTTATAGCGTATTAAAAACGCACACACACCCCCATTTCTGTTTCAGAGCTTCACTTTCTGTTCTCTAGCCACTGTCTTCTTGAAAGGACTGAGGGAATTTTAAGTTGTTTTTGGAGAAGTACCATACCGACTCCTGCTGACTTAATTTACAGCTCAGCCGTTGCCTTGTGACTGCAGTGTTGCTTTTTCTCCGTAGGTGAGACACCTCTTCATCTTGGGTGAGGCTGCACAGCAGTGTCCAGCCAAAGTGGAGAAACGCATCTTTCTTTTGATTCAGTCCATTCTGGCTTCTTCTGTCAACGAGGACCAACGTGAGGCTCTCTCCTTACTGACTTTAATTTTGAATTTACAGACAGCACTGTTTACCGGAAAAGCATGTTTTCATTCCTGACCTGTTCTTTCCTAGTGTCTAGTTCTCCAGATGGTGAGGAAATTCCATCTTCTCAGCCACTTTCTCAGTTCAGAGGATCAGCCATGCCTCCAGTGGTCAGAGCTCATGCTTTCATTACTCTAGGTAAGCGCCATCCTGCAGCAGAAGCGTGCCCTCGTGTATCCAATTCCCACCCTTTCCGGTTAAAGTTCGGCTCAAGAGCTGTGTCGGTCATTACGGATAGCCACAGTGCTCAATGTTTGCATTGCCTCAGCCCATAGCTTTTAGCAATGCAAATATCCATGGTAACAAGTCGCACAAACCGTAAAAATACTGCCACCTAGGTGACTGCTTCTCGAGGTGGTTAATGCATTAACAGTGGTCAATAATTAGCAGTGTCCTTCAGAATTTTACTGTCTTTGTCCTCGGAGTTGGTTGCTGTCTGGCTGAAGGATCATCTTAGATGCAGTAAGGTGCTCAACAGAGGATGAAGAAAACTTGGTGCTTTTGGTGCTGTTTAGAGCAGAATGACTGCACATAGTTACGTGTTCTCCTCGGCAGGAATGAAGAGGAGCTTTGAGAGAAGCCTGGTCAATCTGCATCTCCGGTGTTATGGAGAGTGCTAAGTGGAAGTTCTGGTTTTGTAGGACCTCTTTGGTTAGGGACAAGTCTCTTCTCTTGCAGATAAACAGTATTACTCTTTCCTTAACTGCTTGGGGAAGCTTAATACTTTTGTACAGAGCTTAGAAACAGTTAGGGAAAAGTAATGTTAGAATGCAGGCTATTTTATATTAAGTTGGTTTAGTGATACTTTTAGAGGTGGGTGTCTCCCTGCTATGCCTATGACAGCTGGGGCTGTTCTTTTTAGCTGCTTTGAATAATACCCTGTACACAAAAATAGTTCTCTGAAGGAGGGAATTTGGCATGGAGACCCACACTATAGGTCTGAGAGGAGTTTGGAAGAACTCCTTGAAGTATCATTTCTTTGAGAGATCGTGCAGATTGCTCATCAAGTTTCAGCATGTGTTTCTTGTTTATTCCCCTGTTTACTTCCTGATTCCTTTCTTGGCTCATATTGGGCTCAAAGGAGGCAGTAAGCTGGGCTGTGGTGGTTAGGAAGCAGAATATATTCACAGCACTGACAGTCTCATCCCTGTTTCACAGGTAAATTGTGTTTACAGCATGAGGATCTGGCAAAGAAATGCATTGCAGCTCTAGCTCGAGAACTGGAGGTGTCGCATGATGTGGCTGTTCGCAATAATGTTGTCATCGTTATGTGTGATCTATGTATCCGCTACACATCCATGGTGGACAGATACATTCCCAATATTTCCTTGTGTCTGAAGGACCCAGATCCTTTCATCCGTAAGCAGACGCTGATCCTGCTTACCAACCTTCTGCAGGTAGGTAGAAGTCCTAAGCATCTGCCTGACAAC
Organism: Dromas ardeola; assembly: GCA_013398915.1. Classification (NCBI taxonomy): domain Eukaryota; kingdom Metazoa; phylum Chordata; class Aves; order Charadriiformes; family Dromadidae; genus Dromas; species Dromas ardeola. The sequence goes on along the minus strand of VYZM01006520.1, from coordinate 79,864 downwards.
CTGCTTCAAGTACCTCTGTTGTGTTGAGTACTGGCAGCCTGTCCAGTGGGTGTATTGCTTGTACCTTGATTAATTTACACTTAATCAAGAAGACTTTGAAGTATGTATTTTGTTACCGCATTTTTTAGGCAGAAATCATATTGAGGACACTTAACGCAGTTGGATAATGAGATTATTTTTAGTCAATGGTTACCTCATTTCTGGTCTTCTCTTTTTTTCTTTGAATTCCCTTCAATTTCCCTCTTATATGAATGAATCTAACAAGCATCACAGCACCTTTTTCCTCCTACTGTCTCTGCTTATTGTTCTAAAGACATAAATGTTGACAGGCTGAAGATATTTACCCTCACAACGTTCATATGAAGCCAACCAAGGCAGATTTGGAGTGCATTTGACTCTGAGAAGGCTGTTGAAGAGCATGTGTGCCTTGCCACGGGAGACCAGATTTTTCATGATTTTACTTTTTTACTGATATCTGTAGTAAACCTAAGTGCTTGCTGCTGTGGCATTTGTGCTGTTTAAAGCATCCTCCAGAACATTGTCTTCTTGGGGTTTATTTTGTGTACCTCCAGCTGAAGTTGTACAGCTTGCGCATTTGCCTGCTGTACTTTCTGTATTGCCCTGACGACAGTCTGTAGGTTCACACTAGGTTTTCCCTGATTCAGATTGATAATTTATTGTCTGCCGATTTCTTACAGGAGGAGTTTGTGAAATGGAAAGACTGTCTCTTCTTCCGTTTCATCAGTGTCTTGGTGGATCCAAATCCAGATATTGCCAGGTAAAATACTCATCTGTAAAATAATGAAGATGTTGAAGATCAGAGATATATTCAAAACCAGTCTCGGTCTTGCACCCTCAGCATGTGGAGAAAAATTTCAGTGAGAGAGCAGATGATTATCCTGTTAGCCTACTCTTCACTCATAGAGTTGTTCACGCTTTAGTGTCTGCAATGGTACCAAAGGGGTGGAGAACCTCTTCCCAAGTCATTTGGAAGTAGCAAGCTGTGTGTTCTTGGCTGTCTTCAAAACATGCAGCTTCGCTCTATTTTTTACTCTCAGTTATCCAGTAAAAAGGAATTTTTGAAGCAAGCCTTTATGAAATCTTCCTCATGGATTTCTACCAGGCTCTGTCTTGAGTGCTGGTTTTGTTTTAGGAATAGGATTAAATGGTCTCCTTTTTCTTACATAGCATGCCTTCTCCTTTTATGCCTTCTACCACATTTTTTAATGCTTTGACATGTAAGAAGAATTATGCACACTGGCTTTAAGTGTGTGTTTATAAAGTTTGTGTAGGTTTTGAAGCCTCAAGCTGCTCTGTTATGTGAGAAATGAGAGTGGGGCAGGTTCGTCTAAGGATGGTAGATGACACGGGGATGCTGGATGCAGAGGAGGCTTGTACACCTTCCTGCTTGCTTCTACCTGGAACAGTCCATCTGAAGATGGGTGTTTCCAGGCCCATCAACCTGTCATTGCTTACTAGTGCATATTTATGCTTGCTTTTCTCTTCAGTGAGTTTTTAACATGTAAAAATGTCTTTCCAGTAGATGGTGACATTGCAACATCACGTTCCTAGAGCTGTAGTTAAAGGCTCTTTGGGAGCCTTTTTCTTTGCATCTGCATTCAGTGACTGCATCCAGACAAAACCACGTTCTGCAAGTCTGGGATTGACTTGCAGGACTTCTGGTGATTAACTTCTTGCAAAGCACTGTAGGTGTCCCAGCCTCATTGGAACTCAAGTTATTTAAATAATGAAAGTGTTGTGCCCAGATTCAAGTTCAAATTCATTTCTGTCTCTATTTACTTTAATGGCAGAAAAATGAAGTGGTATTGGGGATGCTGAAAACGTCTGTCGCTCTCTTTCTGGATGAAAAAAGGCTTAAAGTCAATAAGCTGATATCCTTGTTCAAGCCCAGGTGGAGCTGGGCAAGAATTAAATGTGGTATGGAGGGAGACTTAGCAGAGGAAAACCGTCCGCCGGCTTTACAGCCTGTGAACCCTGCACTGTGTTTCAGGGGCAGCTTTTAGAAGCTACCTGATGATTCTTTCTTTCTTTCTTTTCCTCCGTTCCAGGTTTGGAGAGTTCTGCTTGGTCCATCTCTTGCTGAAGAGGAATCCAGGAATGTTCTCCCAGCACTTCATTGAGTGCATCTTCCATTTCAATAGCTACGAGAAACATGAAAAGTACAACAGGTTCCCCCAGAGTGTGCGGTCAGTTGAACACGTTTGTATCTCCGTATTGCTAAATGAGGGACTGTCTGGCCGTGCGGCTTTTCGTTGCAGCAGAGCACTCATGGCGTTTTATAATTACGTATGCAGTAGGGGGGAAACAGCTAGGGGAAACAGTGTTAAATTAAGAGCATCCTGCCTTCCCCGTGACACTTCTGGGAGGACTTCTGCATGTAATTTGTGGGAGCGTGTGGTATCCTAATGCGTTTATGGGTTTTGAAAGTGACATTCAAATATTCCTTGCTGATTTAAAGTCTTATTGTTTCTGCGAGTTTGCGTAACGTGACTTGGCCCTTGTAAAACGTCGTGCTGTACCACAGGGCGAAGAATCTCTTCTCTTTGAAGGGAAGAGATAACAAAGAAAACAGGATGCGTATCTACAGGTTCCTGCTCGACCACTTTACAGATGAGCAGAGGTTCAGCATTACAACAAAGATCAGCCACAGCATCCTAGGTAAGGGTCTGTCTTTCAAAATCTGGCAAACAAAGAACTATATAAAGCCATTAGGCTCCCAGTCCAGCCATGTTATCTTTACTGGCACTGCTGCTTGCAGTTCAATACCGCTTATTTCTTCCCTGCGTGTTCCAGCATGCTTTGTGGATAATGTCCTTCCGTTGGACCTGGAAGCCAGTGAGCTGCTCTCGGATACGTTTGCAGTCCTTAGCTGCAAAGAAATCAAGCTCTCAACTATGAGATCAAAACCCGATGAAGACGTTCAGCCTGATGAAGATGAAATGGCAATGGCCAACGCTGTCATGCAGGTGGCACAAAAAAAGCTCATCTCGCAGGTGAATGGCACTTGATCTGGTGTGGGAAGAGGGCTGGCCATCATACTGGGAGGGATTTTACCTTGCTGTGGCAGAGAAACTTGTGCAAAAATTATGCAAGTAACACAGCGATGCCTGTAGGCTGGTGTTCAGGCTCTGTCTGTAGGCCCACTCGGGTCTGAAGGCACCTGTGGAAGCACTATGTGTTGTAAAAACAAAACATTAAGGCTAAATTTGTGAAGTCTGCTTGTACTTGAGGGGTCAGTTGGAGTGATCGGAAGTGCATTTCCTTTGAAATCAGTGAAGCTATGCTCGGCTCGATTTCTTCCACACATCTCTTACTGCTAAAACATTTGAGTGTAACAATGTTTTTGATGCACCTTATGGCAATTTGCCTTCAATGTGAGAATTGACTGAATTAGTGATGTATCTTAAAAGACTCCATTTAGGTTAAAAGCCGATGTACATGTGTGTGGCATAAGATCGGGCTTAATTACGGTAATTCCCTTGCTGTGGAGTGTTAACTCCTCTCACTTAGGCCATTCATCTAACCACAGAGTGGCTTCTCCTTTATTGCATCATGTAACTGTTCATGCCTTGTTCAAACAAAGGTTCAAAAGAAGAACTTCATAGAAAATATCATCCCAATCATCACGTCACTGAAGTCTTTGATGGAGCAGAAGAGGATCCCAGCTCTTAAGGACCTTATGAACTACCTGCGGGTACGGGGAAGTGTTTTCTTGTTGATTTTTTTTCCTCCCCCCCCCTTTCCTGAGTTAATGTGTTAGATATGAAACCAGTAATGGAACGAACAGCCTTCTTAGAAGGAATTTAGAAGGCATATGATGTTGTGACACTGCCACTGTGTTAAATAATGTGGGAGGTGGAGGGATTTTAGATAAGGATCTCACAGTGTGTTACGTGTGAGCCTCCTCAGTGGAACGTGGGCAGAAAGCTTGAATGCTGGAAACCTTTTTCATGTTCTGAAGTACAAATGGGAATCAAAACTCTTAGTCTGTTAAAAACACCTCTGCTCTACCAACTGGTATTTCCTTTTGCACTTAAGCAGCTGTGATCTGAATAGAGACATGAATCAGTAGTCAGGAGAGATTTCTGAAAGAGTTTAAACATTCCTTATTGCTCCAGGAAATGATGCAAGATTACCGAAATGAAGTCAAAGACTTCTTTGCTGTGGACAAGCAGCTGGCAGCCGAGCTGGAGTACGATATGAAGAAATACGAAGAGCAGCTGGCCAGGGAGAAGGAGTCAGACCAAGAGCAGGTCTCGGCAGCGCCGGCAGAGGTTGTTGGTGCCATTAACTCTGTACATGTACTGTCTTCTCTGCTAAAGTTTGTGTACGCGTAACACCCAGGCTCTGCATGTCTGTGGACCTTGTTACAGCACTTTGAACAGGATGGTGATGTAATGTTCTCATACCTCTTCACACTTGCTGACAGAAACTTTGGTTTCAGAGTCATTTAATCTGCTTAGAATGATAGCAAACAACACACGTTAGCCAGAGAGGAGCAGCAAACAAGTAACATAAAAAGAATTCCATTTAAAGGGAAAACCAAGTCTCATTTGCCACTGTCTGTGCTCACGTGTTGTATTGCGCTCTGTTCCCAGAGTGATAAAGATGATGAACAGGTCAAAAAGAAAAGGGTTCGTTTTGTCTGACCTTAGGTGTATACGGAGTGGAAGCTTAACATCTGTTCTAGTCATCAGATCCTCTTTTAAAGCCAATGTAAAGAAATAAGTATGTGCTTGGGTCAACTGTCCTGAACTATTTTAGATACCTGCCTTAAGATGAGATGACTTCTACCCTGGAAGAACCTTTCTCTCTCTGCTGACTTTAAAAGAGCACCTATATATAGACCTCTGAACTAGGACATGTGTATCCCATCAAAACTTCCTGTTCGCTTCTTGTTAAAATTTTGGCCAATAAATTCTTTCTCCCTAGCACCCCTTTACATCCATCACACAAAAGGCAGCTGTTAATCACACAGCATGTAGGTCTAAGTGTCTTGTAGGGTTTTCTGTGTTTGTATCCACTGTTAGACATATGATCTCTTCTCCTGTTTTCTGTAGCAACCTCCATCTTTGGAAGGAGCTGTGCCTTCTGGTGGCTGGAATAATAATGCTCAGTCTCCTGGAAGTGGGAGACAGTCCTCGCCAACTGGATCAGATCCTTCCTCTGTGCCTTCTGAGTTTATTACTCCTAGTGCTGATGTTCAGAGACAGCCATTATTTAGTCGCAGGTATGGATTTCTGTTTATATTAGCAGTTACGATATTCCGCGGGGCTATTGCTTTGCTTATCCACTCCTTACTTAGTGGTATGAACATCACCAGTGTTGCAGCATGATCTTCTCCATTACATTTGGTGTTCAAGATCATAAGGGATCGGGAGGGGACCGGGCCCCTCTCCTCATTACATGCATCTCATTTGGGCTTGCAGGAGGAAGTCGCTGTTTCTGTCATGTTTTTTGCCCTGTAGGCCAGCATCCTTGAGCACACTTGCCATCCTGAACTCTGCCAGGAAAGCAGTGGAAGCCAGAAGCAAGCAACGCAGCAAGAGTGTTGGAGGAAGTTTATCGGCTGCATCGCTTCCATCAAGCACAGCTGACAGCAAGCAAGGTAGGAAGCTTGCTGCAAACTGGTCTGGCGTTGGACTAGATCTAGTTGACACAGCCTGATTGTCAGACCCTTGAGGCCTCTGAGTGAACACGTTTCCATTCTTAATTATTTCCTTGTTACTTCTAGCATCCTTTCAAAGCCTGAATCAACAGTCTACTGAGGGAAATGTTACTGTGTTGGGCCGCGCAATCAGCACACCAAAACGTAAGTATAACCCAAAGGAACCCTTTCCAAATTGGGCTGAGCGCTCATTCTCTGAGACAGGTAGCAATGCATGGCTCCCCTAAAGAACAGAGAAAATTAGTCATTCATAGCTGTAGATTATTTATTTGTCTAAACGGTTGTAGTAAATAAGAATTGTTCTGAAATTGAAGGCCTCAGATGAATGATGTACACAGTAAAGGACAGTCCAATACGGTCTCCATTTACATGTCATGTTGTTATAGCATTGAGTCAGTGCAGGAGAGCGTTTATTTTGGGCTGCTGAAGTAACAGAGCTACTGCCCGTTCTTCCTTCATCAGCTCTGGGGTGCCAAGGAGCATGTCGTGGTTCCTTAATAGCGTGCATTGCCCGCAGGGTGCAAGGTTCTGTTGCACTGAGACACTTGCTGTCCACAACTCTGGAAGCATAGTTTAGCATTTTTAGACTGAATTACAGAATCCTGCTGCAGAGGGAAATAAATACTCAAGGTCTGTCCTTTTCAGCTCTAAGGTAGGGAGTTCCTGTTGTCCAAACAAAGGATCTAAGGTGAGCTACAACCTGCTTCTAGTGAGCTATGGCAATTGCTAGAGAACACAGAGATCTGCTCAAGTGGGATTAATAACCTGCACAGTCATTTCTGAGTGTGTCTGTGTGTTCTACCCTAAAAAAGAACTGAGCATTGGAAAAGGAATGATTTGGGTTTTTTACTCTGCCGTGGAAATTAAAGTAAAAATACACAGAGAGGAATCTCTAATACACAAATTGTGAGAGTCTGCTCTGCTTACGTCCATTGCAGCTGAATTGCAATCTCACAAAACCTGACCTTCAAAAGTTAGGTTATATTGGAATGCTTTCTGACAGCCCCCCAGCATTTCTGCAAGCTTTCGGCGAGCGCAAGAGGCAGTCAGAGTAAATGGCGAATGGAGCTGAGTTCCAGCAGTAGCTTCCCTTCCTTTATGTCAGTTCGCTGCTGAACTCCTGTAGGGCATCTCCGTTGTAGTGCGAACTGTGAGGGTGATGAACACCCTCACGCACTCCGGAGAGAGCTCCGGTTCACCTGGGTGTATAGGTGGGTGTCCCACAGGTCATCTCTCGTGAGGCAGTGGGGAATTGTTGCGGGGAGGGGTGGATCTGCCAGAAGCAGAGGTATCCGACTGCACTCTCTGCCTGTATCGGTGCAAACACCCGACCTGCAGGCACACGGGAGAGCAAACGACACGTAGCCACTAAGGCAGTCAGCGATGCAGCACTCCGCAAATACCTGACATCCGCGGGCGGGCAGTGATGTGCATCCACTGGAAAATCTGACCCTTCTCTTCCCTGTATGCTCCACCGTTTGGCTAGATTTGTCTGCCTCAATGTTTCTCTTTGCTACCTGAGCAACAAGCAATGATCTTTGTGAAAAAAAAAACAAAACGGGGGCATGTTCCAAGAGAGCAGAAGTCTTTAAGCGCCATATCTTTGTCTGGAAGCTTGCACGGCTGTTTCTTTTAAGCACCATATGGTGAAAAAGGAGGAAGAACGTTAATCTGCAGCGGTACTAGGGCTGAATTCCTACTTTGCTTCGAGGCAGCCTGTGTCCTTCAGCGGGGAGACAAACTGTACAGAGCGGTATCATCACTTCAGTTAGCGTGTGCTGAGCCATCTGTATGGTGGCGCTGGGTCTTGCAGGCTGATAGGCAATCAAAATAAAACATCTTTCTTTCTTTGGTATATCATTCTAAAACTATTGGAGATGCAGTTCCTTGCAAACCGTTTCGTACTAGAGAAGTTAAGAACAGCTGTCTCTCTACCTTATACAACCGTTCTGGCTGTCACTCCCTCCCTGCTGTCTTTGGGTCTCCTCAACTTCTGCTCCTTAGTTTGAGAATGGCCAAGCGGGTCTGGGCAAGCGTGGATTCACTGTGGTACATAAACACGTTGTGAAGATACCGCCTTTGACTGCACGGGAAGCCCTGCTTGATGGCAGTTCTTTAGCATTTCCTTATTTCCTTTCACATAAACTTCTCATTAATTACGGTAACTTGTTAAGGCACAGACGGCACAAAGTCAGGACACTTGCAGGTCAGGCTTGAGAGATGCAGAGGCCAACTAAGGCAGATAGATTTAGTTGGATTTCCACTAAAAGCTTCAGCAATTCCCTTCCAGGATGGGGAAGTAGCTAAAGAGCAAACCCAGTTAGTCTGTAGAGAGAAGTCCTTTTAGCAGAGTTTCCAACTCCTGCCCTATAAAGCACTTTCTCCCTTAATTCCTTGTGAAAGGTTCTGGGAAACACGAGCATAAAACAGAGCGTTGAATAAAGTAAAATCTGAATATTGTGACATCTCTCCTGAGGTAAATGACAGGTAAGAGACAGCTGACAACTATGGCCTATTCAGGCAAGCTGAATTCTACCTAGCTTCCATGTCAAGTGACTCCTCCTTTCTGGCTGCCGGCGGTTCCTTGCGGAAGGGCTGTTCAGGTCCTTTGTCAGTCTTCAGGGCCCCCGATTTCTGCCTTGAGGAGGCAAAGCACGGTCTGAATCTAACGTACTGTGAAGGGCGGCAAAGCTTCAATGGAAGGTGGGGCTCTCCCACCTAGGCAGGCGCATGACTGAGGTCCCGTATTTACATTAATTTCCTCCACGTACAAGGAAGGCCATAAATCTGGAGCACAAAGCTGATGTGCACGGATCGCCCATCAGGTTCGGCGCGTAGTTTTGAGGCTGGATGGGAAACACTGAGCTCTGCTGGGCTGGAAAAGAGAGATGTGTATGTGCTTGCAATTAACTGGATATGCTTATTCTGTGACACTTAAGTGTTCTCCTGCAGCATGCCTTGCCCTCTGGCTATGTTATAAGCTGATTGCTAATGCTGTGTGTTTTTTCTTTCAGAGACCATTAATGATTTGACTTTTGGTGCTGGGGTCAGTTACATCAGCCTGACGCACACACCCGGTTCCGCTCCAGGCAAGTTATCTTTGTGATTCTAACTTGAGGAGTGGGGGGGAAACCCCAAATGATCAAATCTGTGGCATTTTTTTAAATATATGCGTTATTTGCAGAGAATAAAGAGGATGAGGATGAGCCAAGAGATGTTATCTGTTTGCTATCACCAGAGAAACCGTAAGTGCAACCCAGGTCTGAAACAGCAATCACAGTGAGAAAGACTGGTAAAGTGTTTTAAAATAAATGGTCATTCTGCTTCCTTCTTCTAGCCCGTCCCTGCCACGGGAGTGGAAAGTCCAATCCCCAGCAAGGAAAAAAAGCAGCCCCCGTGTCCCTCTGAGACGGTCCCAGCGGAGAGCGCCACTGAAACCAGACAACTGATCCTTTCATTGGGCTTTTGTACAGAAACATCGTGTTGCCTGAAATCTGTCCTTTCCCTGTGTAATTTTAAGTCATTGTGGGCACACGTCCTTCCTTCCTTATCTATTCTTATTTGGTTTTCACATGAAACTGTCTAGAACATGGGCATACAAAGCCTGTATTAACATATGTATGTATTATAAGCTGCTGCTGCTGACGAAGCTCGCTGGAGTGCTAGAAAGCCGCAGTATAAAGGAAGGCTTGCTCTTCACTCACAGGATGTATAATTTGTCCATTTCGAAAAGCAAGAGCATAATGTTGCCACAAGCTTAGCAATAAATGCATTTATCACAGCTTGCAGGGAAGTGAGTGGCTGAGCTTATTCACTCGATCCTTCATTGTCCCTCTTGGTTATATACTAAAGTCGCTTTAATTTGAACAAAGGTAAACCAGCTTGTCACTGCCACACCCCTAAATCTGGTAATTGCACGCTACATCACCTCTTATTTGTTGTGCATTCTCCTGGGTGTATGAACAGCCTTAATGTTTTTATATGGAATATTTCCATTCTTGAACTATGTTATTTCCAACTATTAACATTTTATGAAAATAAATGGTTACAGAATTAATTCCACCCACAGCTTCTCCCTTCTTCTTGATCTGGCAGAGAAATTATTTTTTTCTATAGATTTCTACAGCCTCAAAAGCCTCTTCTACTCCGTCGCTGGTGTCTTAGGCATTCGGTTCAATTAATGTTGGACCCATCAGCTTTTAAATATAGACTCTTACTTGACTACAAGCACACTGAAATCAAGGTTGGTAAGTCATAGACATAGCTTTGTGCTCTGCGCAGATAACTTGTTTATCATAAATGTGCTGTGTAATGTGACCATTCCCGTCTCCCTCTGATGCCATGTGAACCTAACAGAAAGTTTTTTTTGTTGTTAACTTCTATTCCAGAGCTCTTGCCCTAGATATCATTGAAACTTGAAAACGGAATGTGTTTTATTCATGCTGGTTTGTCTTATTCAGGCATGAACAATGGAAACGGAGTAGGCTTTTCTTCACAAGTGGAACCAAAGAGGCCGAGCGTGCCTTTGCCACAGCCCTTCCAGAGGCACTTACCTCCTGCACTGGTATCCCATAATTTGGCCTCACTTTCCCTATTCAGTTTTGAAGATCAGAGAAACCTTCAAGTGAGGTTAAACTTTGTTCTCAAAATCAAAGTCAAAACCTGGGAACAGGGGATGTATGGAATGGCTTTGGCTTAAGCGATGGTCAATTATGGCCTCATCCATCTATTTTGTACCTTCTCTCCTGCCTTAAAATGTTATTTAACCTCTTTGAATGGTAAATTGGAATAGTCGATTTCCTAATTTGTGCTTTTCTAGTTTTTGTTCCGTTCTTGAGCAGTATTGAGATGAGCCCCATGAGCATTACTTTGGATTCTCTAGAGAAGAACCCGGGATAGACAGACGTCCAGGAATAAGCTGATAAACAGCAATGTACCTTGGACTTTCTGTAACCTTCAGCCCAACACAAGTGAGTGAGTGCTCCGACAGAAGAGATTTTTCCTTATTTCACTGAACTGAAAACAGAAGCCTCCAATAATATGACTGTTTAAAAACAAAACCAAAACCATACAAAAAACCCTACAAGAATGCTTTATAGCTTGGTATTTATGTAAAACATTCTTGGCAAAGTTAAGTGTAATACATTAGTACAAACCTGAATATTATTCACAATGATACAATGAATTCCATCAATCAGATCTCATGAGCTGTATCAAGGGGATCATCTCCCCTTCTCTCGTTAGAGATGCCACTGTCACATTTTAGAACTGAAAAATAAGTCTTGATTCTTATCTTGCTGGCTTTTCACGCGAAGGCTGCCTTCGGCTGATGGTGAGACGGTAGATTGTGCTCCCATGGCGCCCAGAGCTACCCTGATTCAAACCTTTTCTTCCTCTCCCTTATTATAGGTATCCTAAAAGCAGCACAGAAAAGGAGTAGTGGATATACAGAAGGTGCAAAGGAATGTTACGCTCGCTACTGTCGTAATGATTAGAGGCAGCGTGCAGCCAGTGAACTGTGTGGCTTGGTTGAAGAGCATGTCTTAAGAAGGTAACCATAACGTAGTTGCAAGATAGCAGTGGTAATGTCCCAGTTACACAACGAATATATGGTTATTGCTGCCCCATCCTTATTTTTACTGTCATTAGCGAAAGGAGAAGTGGTAACGCTTTGTTTAGGCAAAACAAATGCAGCAATGGCATGTCGAGCGAGGCCCCGAGGAAACAAAGCAGAGTAATGCAGAACACTAAAAAATAACACTGACAGTCCAAATCGTCAAGTATCCAAAATACTGTATACAGGAAAAGTTAAGACAACTCAATTCATATTGGAAGTACAAGAACACTAAATTCTGCTACATTAAAAAAAATCCTTAAACCACAGCACAGTTCTAGTGTTGCATCCACATGTTGCAGTCTTAAATTACCCAATGCTGTTCAACACTATCAACGTGTATGTTTGTGGGAAACACGTCTTTCCAGTTCTTCTCTCTAAAGCCAAGAGAACTAGATTTGTTTTCTTTTCTTTTTTCTTTTACCATCTAGAGAAAAACTTGCAACCGACACTACAAAAGTGCTTTTGTATTGAGCTTTTGCTTTCCCAACTCCAGAAACAGTTGCCTTGGCTATGCAGTTTAAACCTGTAAAGCTGCCGTAGCTGTCACACTGCGTTAGTGCTTTAGGGAACTTGCAGAGGGGTAGCAAACATTGAAGTCACTCTGTCACCTTGCTGGAAATGAATCCAAAAGCCATCCCTGGGTATTTCTTGCAACAGCACAAAAACAAAGTGTTGGTCACTGGCAAGAAAAGTAAGTTTTATATATAAAAAAAGTTGACAGCTCCTGCCATAAATTTACAAAAACTATCCCTGAGTGACTCTGTTCTGTGTCTGGTAAGACCTCTTGTGACAAGGAAATCGCTGAAGCTAGCTTAAGAGGAAAGAGATGCTGTTCCACCTGCAGTTTTTTATTACACTTTGCAATAATACTGATATGCTCTGGCAGTGCCATACCATAGCAACATTTGAGCTCCTCTCTGTAGCTTAACAAGTAAAAAAATAGCTACGTTACTTCAACACTGCTGGCATCACGTATTTACACTTTAAATAGAAATGTTACCTTTTCTGAAGTAATCAAAATATATCTTTGCAAAAAATTTAGAATGTGGGATTTTACAAAATAAATGGAGAAGGTAAAAAAGCTTGAAGATATCTCAGTACCTTTTATGGCCATGAAAGTATTTGGCTTTAATTTTCCTGAAAGGGATGTCTTAGCACTAGGTTCTCTGCCTCCGCTATAAGCCTCTTTAAAACCCCAAAAGACGCAAGAGGCGAGCCTGCTTTGTGCAGATTAGAATGAGGGGTTACCTGCGTGCAGTGAGTTTTCTACAAAGCAGGGAACAGAAGCAATCCTTCTGGCCTGAGGCTGCCCGTGTTTCGTGTTAAATGGAGTAACGAGGATTCAGTAAGTTTACAAAAGGGCTGAGAACATTAGTTGCATTATCTGTCACTGTAGGCTATTCAGATACCCCGTTCTGCACCTAAGCAGTCAGAGTCTAAAGCACAAGACAATCACAAATGTGTAAAAGTCACCAGCCAGGCCTGGGCGACAAGCTGCTGGGAGGAAGACTCCCCCCTTGCACGGATAAATCTTACTCTTTGAAGTCCGTCTATTGCCGTATCAGCACTTTTTTTTGTCTACTAGTGACTTGTACTAGTAACGTCTGCTACACGTTTACCTAACGCCGCTCCCCTGGTTGGTTTGCACATTGTGGCTGTGTCCCTGCAGCACAAATAGAAGGCAATTCCACAAACTTCCACAGCCCAGACTCTCGGGAAGTATTGAAACGCTTCCTTAGTCCAAGGACAGGTTTAGGTGATCCTGTTGGTATCTCCGGAGGCAGGGGAGACGCAAGTTGGGCAGTGAGGAGTTACTTTAAACTTTGGCAAAGAAAAAAAAGATATACAGATAGCTAGCTATCAAGTTCTTGTGTGTTCCAAACTCTTCCAAGCGCACTTAATTCATCTTTTGCTCTTGCTTTGAGTTCCTGGAGGAGGTATTTTCACACTTGCTTTTGCTGGTTTGCAATATTCTTTTGGCGTCTTATATGACAAATGAAGACTTGTGTCTGAAGTCACCCTGCAACAAAACAGTTCTGGATGCATGAAGGACCTAGTGGCTTTCCAGGCACCTCTTTGTCCCTGCCGCCCCCCACTGCAAGGTGCCCGTGAAGGGCAGGTCTGATCTGTGTAACTTCTGGCATTTGGTGTAGGTAGCACCCCCTTCCAGCTGGTAAGGAGAGGGAGACTCCAGTGCTCCTTCTCCTGTCCTCCTCACGTACCAAGGCATGGCAGGGGACTCTCTCATTCCCTCTTCAGTATCTCTGCTAATAGGGAGCGGCTTTTTCTGATCTTAAGCTCAGTGATCTATTCAAATCCCAAAATGCAAATTCTCTTGTAAAAGCATCACGGCCGTCCCACTTAATCCAATGAAACTCATCCTAAGGGGGTCAAGCCATAAGATAACCGAGACAGAGCAGAGCTGCTTTTGATAGCTCTTGGCATCAGTCACTTAAGGCAACTTAAACTGCTCATCATTTCTAAGGAAATGACTCAGCCTTCGCCCTTCTGTTTTCTCTCTGTTCTCCATCCTTGCTTCTGAGTGGTGCCCACTCGAAGAAAGTCTGTAAGCCCTAAAAAAGCTAGTAGTCCTCTGCCCACCCCCTTCCTCTCCTCAACGGAGAGATGTTAAATGCAAATCATTTGTTACCTCATCATCTGTCCGGATATAGTTAACGCCATCAGGTTTCGCTGGAGTCTTGTAGCTGAAATAAAGGAAAAGAGCTCATTTCTGGGACAAGAAGACTGCAGGATTTTGGAGGGGAGGTGCTGAGAAAGATGAAAATGAGGAAGAGCAGCTGAAAGCAGAGAGAAACCCAGCCCATTGCTCCAGTGATAGACCTGTGCTTATTCCATCATTCGTCACGTCTGGGATTTTTTTCTAAAATCCCCTTCAGCAGAAGGTAAAAAAATCGCTGTATGTTTCCACAAGACTAACTCTGCAAAGAGATTAACTGATTCTTTTCTGGGCTCTCCTGCTCTGGTCCCTGTGCGCTGCCTTTCTGTGTGCCTCCTGCATTGCTTCCTGTGGCAATTATAAAGTTCATTTTAAACCTTCACTGCCAGATGCCTTCAGCATTTTCCTTGGTTATAAGCGCGTGCGCCACTTGTTTGCAATCCCATAGGAATTCGGAATTTATATACGACTGTCAAGTCCAGTGTATGCCAACCCTCAGCTGCATTTAAATAGGATATTTGGAGCTTTTTTCCGAAAAACAAACCAAACCAAACAAAAAAAAAAAAAAAAAAAAGACAGGACTTCTGCTGAAAAGCAACATTTAACATGGAACAAATCTATCTGGTGAGAATCTTGGTTTTACATATATTATCTCTTCTACAGATTCTGTAAGGACATCAAGGCTTGTTTCTGATGCTAATGATGTTGGTTTTAACGTTTTAATGCGCATTCTAAAATAGTTGGTTTGAATCCCAAATTTAGGTTCTCGCAACTAGTGCGATTTCCTGCAGAGAGCCTACTCTTCTGCATATATTTTCTATGCACGTCCAGATGCTTTAAACTAATTGTGCAGCGAGCTCTGTTCATTAAATTGTAGACCTCATTATGCCAACAGCACATAACCTACTGGACAAACACCTGTAGGTATTTAATTGTGCTGGTCCCCAGCAGTCTTCGTTAGGGAAACTGGAAGAAATATGTCCAAGTCAGGTACCGAAATACACTTTCGCCACCAATTTCTGGCGCCCTTCAGACTACTTCATGCTAGCTATGGGCGCAGGGACTTGTATAAAACACTTTTGAGTCCCAGCTCTTACCTTTCCCCACTCTCTTTGCTGTTTGCAAAGTAACCCCTTCTGTAGGCGCAGCAGATACCAAGAGTGATGAGCACCAAGACTGCTAGGACCACCAGGACTCCACCGATTATCCCACCAATATTGAGGTCATCTGGCAAAGAGAGAAGCCATCATCCAGTATTTCTTCAAGGCAGTAGCAATATTCTAGCTTTACACATTATTAAAATGACATATTCTAAGCAAACCCCAGTAATTCACAGGGAACTAGTGAGCCCCAGATTCCAAGACTAAAACTGTTGATGCATCTGAACAGTGTTAATTAAGAATTCATCTTAGCTATCTTTTTCTTCCTGTGTTTGGGGCTATCAAAAAGCAGGAGAGACTTAGTGCTCTGGGATGTCCCCCTTCTTTCCCTGTGGTGATGACAATTTATTTATGGTGCTATATTAATCAGCACTGACAAAAAGAATGTAGAGCCACTCACAGACTTCCATCTCCTGCTCCTCGCACTTGGCAAAGCCAGCGTCGTTTGTTGCTATGCAGGAGTAACGGCCGGTGTCGCCTTTGTGCACGGCATGGAAAACCTGGTGAGGGGAAAAAAAAGGGAGAGGAGCAGGACGTGAGAGGCAGAAGGCATTGTGAGGGTATAAACACGTACAAGCAGCTCTCCCAGGCTTCACGGTGGGCTGTGAGACGTCTTCCCTCTTTCTAAAAAGGCAAGTGGTATCAGCAGCGATCAAAACCAAACAGCTAGGGTAATACCTTCTTCCATCATTAATCTTCCCTTTCCCAAGTCACCCAGATCCTAGAACATCTAACCTTCTTCAAATTATACCTTCTTTAAAAGCCATGCAATGACTTTTTTCTTTTACAAACGACCTGTCCAGCGAAACAAGTCTTGATTGTGTCTGTAAGGGCATTACCAGAGTGCCTGTGGTGGGGTTCACGGTGTAGGAGGAATTCTGGAATTTGGCATTCGATTTCGTGTCTGGTGATAAAGGTTCACTGTTGCGGTACCAGCTGTAAGTGGACTTTGGGTAACCTTCATTCTCGTGGCAGTGAAGAGAGGCTGACTTGCCAACAGGTACAGCTTTAGGCACAGTGCATCTAGGAGTCATAGGTTTCACTGTGGGAAAGACAAAAACCACGTGAATGGCACTGCGGAGTAGAATTAAATAATTTCTGACATGCTTTCGGCTGATGGCTGTGCTACAAAGGTATCAAAGCTTTCTGTTCTTTCCAGCTGATTTTAAACGACTTCCAGAGTGCTGCTGTTTAAACTCTGGAGAGATCTACAGCCTCTTCTGTTAGCTGTGTCTGGGTTTAAAGGTATCTTGCAGTGCCTGCAGAGGTATCTGGGTTTAAAGGAATACCTTGGACTGTGAGCTGGATGTTAATCTCATCTATGGTTTTAGTATCAGAAGGTGCTGCCACTTCACAGCGGTATGTGGCAGTGTCCATCCGGGTGGTGTTTTTAATCACCAGTGATGTCCGGCTCAGAATTTCTGCACGAGTCGCAAAGTCTCCTGATAAAGAGGAAAGAGAGAAAAAAAATTAAGGGTAGTCACCCAGAATAATTTTAGGTGTCTGAATGAAGTGGTTGAACTCAGACTCTTTCTGGAGTCAAGAGAACCACCTAAAACGAACTTGGTGCTTGAAAGTTAAGAGCCTTCCTTTCGCCAGTGACCACAAAGGAAACCAATGCTGCTAACCGTGTAAGAGGATGAACTGGAAAGCACCACCCCAAATCTCAAAAACTGTAGCAAAATTGGACTTCCAAGACAGCCTCAGGTCTTGTCTCCTTCGGAAAATTCATTTGGATGTGGCTGTTGGTCCCAGCTAAAGTGCTGGAGTAATGCCAGATGGAGTCAAGCCCTAGGAGCAGTCCCGTGCTTGAGTCACCATCAAGCCAGAGTCTGCTTCTGATCAGATCCTCCCAGGATGCTGCAAATCGCGGTGCTGCCTCAGCAGCGAGCACTGCTGGCTCAAGACAGAGATCCCATCTGAGAGCCCTCAGATGTCACATGGAAAGACAGGAGGGGTCAGTGTCTGGTCCTGAGAGCGCAGACAACCAGCGACCATGCGAGGACCACCAGGTGCTGGAGGAGGGAAGCTAAGGCCTTTGCGTTCTCACCCAAGAAGTATCTCCTACCCAGGATCTTCCTCCAGCTCTTTGTGGCAACATACTGTGAACTGTCAATAATGAGTGCAGAGAGCAAAGCACATCCTGCTCGCTCTCCATCTCGCGCTGCGAGTGCTGAACTCTAGTTCCAGAAGAAAGCAGCAAGACAGCCAGAGGTCCTGCCTTTTACAGACTTGCTTGTTCCCAGTTGTATTGTTTCCGAGGCTGTTTTGGAAGTCTAAGAACAATGAGTCTTCATACCCTGCATTTTATTGTCAAAAAATACGTAAGAGGTTTCGCCATCTCGGATTTTCTTCCACTCGATTCTGGGGTCTGGTGTTACGGTGGATTTAATGATGCAGGACAGCTCAACACCTACCAGGAGAAATAAAGGAAATACAGATTAATAGGAAGCAGCTGTATTTTTGCTCTGCTTAAGGCAGTCTTGCACAGTGTTTTATTAGGAGATGCTGCCCACAAAGCAAAGCCTTCTCTTTCATCTGCCTCACAAACAGAAACACTGCTGGGTTCCAGGAGCTATTGGGGAAGATGGACTTTGGCCAGCAAAAATAATAGCCGAACAGATATCAACTACGGAGAGAAATGAACACACTGTTCTCTACAGGCTCTAACTTATGGCAAACAAGACCTTATGACAGGGTGAGTCCACAGCACTGTCTTGTTGCTAATCAGAGCCTACGGCGTGAGTCAGGGATGCAGAATCTCCCCGGGTGGTGTCTGGTAATGTACTGAGGACCACGATGCCTGGGGATAAA
This sequence comes from Dromas ardeola, assembly GCA_013398915.1. NCBI lineage: Eukaryota > Metazoa > Chordata > Aves > Charadriiformes > Dromadidae > Dromas > Dromas ardeola. The sequence continues at coordinate 61,907 of VYZM01006520.1, read as the reverse complement.
TTCAGCAAACCCACTCCCCTTTGAAGCAGGCACTGCCATCTCCATCTCCTCTACAGAAGAAGGCATCGCAGCAGGGTTGAGAGGTGGCTTACTCAGTATCGCGTTGCACGTCTGTGGTAGGGCCAAGGTAAAATATCAATTTCCCGACCCCCTTTTCAGTATGTTAATTGCAAGGCGACTGCCTTTCCTCCTTTTGGGATCCAGTTCAAAAAAGCACTTAGGCAGACACTTTGCAATGCCAATGGCTTGCAGGGGACTTCAATAAACCATTTCAGTCAAGTGCTTTGCTAAACAGGGAGGGATACACACGTATTCTTAAGCACTTTTCTGGATCTCAGGCTCTCCGTAGCCCTGCCTCCCCCCCGCCGCCCCCCCCAAGAAACCAGATACCACGAGCAATAAGTAAAGTTTTTCTCAATTGTTTGGACTGATGCAAATCCCCAGGCAGAGGGCAGTGGAGCCATGGTGTCGGGCAGCCAGCGGGCCCCTGCAGCACTCACTCTGGAATTCCTGCACCACGGGCTTGGTGTTGCTGGATGTCAGTTCCACAGCCAAGAGTCTGCAGCCTGGAAAAACAAACAGAAGGTAATAAGAAATAGCACAGCTCGTAAGTCACCCAGCTAGAAACACGCTGCCTGCTGAGAAATCTTCTCAGCCAGCTACAAGGACTAACTTCCCTAGATAAAACCTATTCCTGGCTACTAATGCCGCTCCAGCAGGCCGGAGTTTATTTAGGAGTTGTGGTGTAAATACAGGAAAATATAATTGTTAGAAGTAGCAATTAAAGAGGATTAACATAATGGCACAAAACCAGTGCCAGCACAAGCCATTTCCTTGTGCCTTGTGCTTATTTAGATGGTAAAAGAACTCTTAGTCTGCTAATGCAAGAGTTACAGTATTATTTTGCAAATTAATTTGATCAGGAAAAGACAGGAAGCAGACGAACCTCAAGAGTTCCGGTCAGTCCCTAGAAGATGAAATGTGCCAGGCGTCTAACATACGCGGTATATCTTCAAGTATTTTAAGACTCAGCACGGTAATGTAAAATGCAAGGTAGTAAATCATGAAAGGACTGCAATTCAGGAGAAAACCGAGGAGTTGAGCTCTTTGGGTAGAGTCCCAGCCAGACTGACACTGGGACAAAAGCTCAGTCATGCAGTGCTGCAAGGCATCTGTACACGACAAGCTACTTCCCTTTACTGTCCTCGCTCTGAGCACTGAAATGTTTCCAGTTAATACAGTCGTTTTCCCTTTTCGCGTATTATTTCCTTTTGAAAAATCTGCTTTCCATGTCTTTTCTGCTGTGCATTTCACCGGAGCAGGTACCAACAACATTCACGCGCTACTGGATACCCACGCTCACAAACAGCTCTCCGGAGGGAGAAGGAAACAAGCCGGTGGTTTCCACCACGGCGCAGCAGGAAGAAAGCGAACCAGACAGCAGAGGCAAGCCATGCCTTCATCAGGGAGGACATTTTGGAACCGGGTGTTGTGGTTGTTGCAAAGCCCATCGCCTCTCGGTTGGACTATGGTATTCACCAAACACAGGCTGCTCCAAAGCCCCGTCTCACAGGAGGAGGACACGCACTATAATCGGTGCCAGAGAATCAGGTACAGGGGTATGCCACAGCCCCATATGCAACGTTGCTGTTACGAGCCCTATCAGAAGTTGGTTGAAATCTAGGAGAGCATGCCCACTGACTCTCCCGGGCATTCGATCAAACAGCAAGGTAAAGACGATGGAAACCAGTGCCACCGGGACTGGAGAAGAGACGCATCTAAAGGTTAAGACTGTCTTACTTGGAGCAAAAAAGTCGTAACCAACCTGAATAGAAAGCAGAAAAGGCAGCTCGAAAGGAGATGTGGAGAAAGAAAGGCTCTTCAGCATCACGACAGGACAGTTGGAAATTCCTGTGTGCTGGCCTGCAGGGTGGAAAGGTTTCGACAGAAAGAATCTGACAATGCAGGGGCAAAATTCCTCTGGTGGAGTGGATGAGATGGCGTAACGGCAAGGCAGCAGGCTGAGAAATACCCAGGAACTGCGAAGTCCCTCCCACTGAAAGCTCGAGGGCCTGGAACACCTAAAATCCTTTCAGCATTTCTGAAATGTTCCCTGTTGATTCTTATCCCTCATTGTTTGTTAAATGCAGACGTTTTCCTCAGTGCCTTGGCTCTCGGTGCTTGTGGCCCCAAGACCGCTGGGGAGAGCTGAAGTCTGGCAAGATTTAGAAGCTGCTTTGGTGTACAAAATAATTGTTACTCACATAAAAGCCACCGGCTGATGCAAACCAATAGTTGGCCCAGCCAAAACTGCTCTTAGCAGGACCTTTCCAGCCCTCCCCCTTCTGCGCTTGGAGACACTCACGCAGCGTTTGGGAGAAATCCAATATTGAACTAAGATGACAGTGCTCTGGACTGTAATGTAGCTATTTGGGAGAAGTCTTGTGTATCGGAGCTGAAATGAGTAACGGGGCAGTGCAGGGAGCACTTTGCCTTCAGTCTGCTTATGCTTCACTGCAGGGAGCCGGGAGAATGCCATTTTCAGAGCTGGTTCTCGGCAGGTCGAAGCAGGTGCTCGGGTCCTGCTTTGTTGAAGTCCACTATGAAGCAGGGTCCATTTTCACCAGGTCTGGTGCTTCCAGACCTAACCCCTTGAAAAAAGGTAACTCGACACGTTCCTTTCCCTCTGTTCATCCTTTGATCCTCAGGTGTTCTGCCTGGGGTTGTGATCCCTGCTTTCCTGCCCCATTTACATAAACAGATTTCACTGATCCCAGAGCATTTGATGTGGCCAGTCACCAGAAGACAAGAAACAATCTTGGGACAATCCTTTTGAAATCTTCGGGCATATTTTCAAGACTAGTGTGGGGCACTTCATACCAACGAGGCATTTGATTGCTTCTGGTGTGAGGTTCCTGCCGCTGGAACCAAGAGAACTTTTCTTGAGGGCCCAGGCCTGAGCACTCAGCGTAGCTGTGGAGATCCTGGTTGGCCTCCTGCTTGGGACAGCTGGCTCTGATAATGCGTTTGGCCCAGTTTTCAAAAAGGGGAAGTTGTAGCTTCTGCTTTTTTCAGAGACAGCGGCCTCCTTCATCGGGGAACTGCGTCACAAAGACGCTTCTACAAACAGCTTTCTGCCGAGACCTGAAGTGGCAGATGACTATAGAGCGAAGAGCTGAAGAAGGTGGCTTGCACAGCGTCTATCTGGTCTGTACTATCCTATAAATCTTCCTTTTGGAAATGTTACAGAAAGATGGGGGAGGGAAAGGCACGTGGCAAAGGTTCCTTGTTGCTTAAAGGAAACTTGATGCACCCATTTGCTTTTTGTTATACGTTCCTGTTTACACGAGATCTTTTTTCAGAAAAAATTGTGTCCCATCAAGTAGAAAGGACGGTAACAGCCCTAGCGCAGTAGTGTAGCTACACTGTAAGTTCAGTTGAAGGTGGAGACAGTAATACCACAATGTTGTGTTACTCTGCAGGAGTTATGACTCCAGAAGTATTCACCCCAAGCCAGTGGGACTCCGCCAAACTCCGGCCCCATCTCGTTCCTCGGAAATTGTTCACAGCAGGCTTTTTCCCCACCCACTGAACAGAAGAGATTTAGGTCTACCCCTTAGGCACGAAGCAGGATGACAACAAATTTTAGACAGAAGCTGGAGTCCTTGGAGACTGTGTGAGAGGATCTGACATTATTACATGCATCGACTGTGGGCAGAGATCAATGTGGCTACTTGAATCGCTGCTAAGGCAGATTTATTCTTCTGCGTGTGGCACAAGAATACTGCAAGTAGCGTGTTCTAAATACCAAGAAGGCTACAGCTATGCGGGGAGCAACCCAAAACCCCAGGGGATTGCAAAGCAGGAGCAGAACACCTTTATAGCTCTTCTTAGCGTTACTTTGGGTCTCTCTCGCTCACCAAGGGGCTGGAGGAATCTGCACCAAGCCAGTGCTCCCCGGCTGTCCGCACTCTCCTGTCCAGGGAGCCTGGGCACCTGTGCTATGTCACGCCTTCCCTGTTGTCTATTAGGTGACCGCACTTCTGAGTTGCTTTGTTTTGCGTGTTAAATCATCGTTAGTGGTGACTTTTAAAAAGAGTGTTCCAAAGATGTTCCTTTAGGCCTCTTTCAGCCTGGTGCAAACAAGCAGCAAAGGTTTTATGTTATGTAAATCTCACTTCAAAGGCCTCAGCACCAAGGATTCGGAGAACAGCCGGGCACAGACCTGCGTTCCTTTCCGGAGCAGCATTTATGCCACAACAGACACGCTTACCAGATCTGTATGTGCTACATCTCCGAATACCTACCAGATCTGTATGTACTAGAGACTCAGGCAGACATATGGTTGAATCCCAAATGCCATCAGTTCTCCAAAATAGAATCCAGGACAAGGCAGTGAAGTCTACAGCATATTCTTATGGCACTTCTCTCAGCTAAGGACACCCAGCCCATGCTTGTTACTGTGACTCATGTTATCTGAATCATGTTAAAATGCTACAGCAAAACTACAGTTTCAGAAAAAAACCCTAGCAGCTTTATAGACGACTAGACTGTGTTAGATCTCCTCTCTTTGTACCGGGTTTAAGGTAAAAGCTGACCTTCCACCTCCTTCCATCCCAGTCTCTTCTCTGTTTAAGAACTCCAGGCAGAAATCTGAAGAGGAGGTGAAGTATTCCTAAAGTATTATAGGCAAGGTAAGAAGGATGACCAGGAAACAGTTCAAGTAAGTTGCTGCCAACCGTCCACGCTGCAGTATCGTCCAATGCTGCTTTGCCGATGCTGCAGTTATCTGATACGGTAATTTTAGTTAATGCACTGTCAGGCACAAGCAGTACAAAACCATGCAGCTGTATTTAAACACTGCCCACTAAAGCAACAAAAATATGCCTTGCTTGAGGTGTCCATCATCACTAAGCCGTTGCTTGATTTGCAATTCAAAATGCATCTAAGCCATGTGGGAACGCTGCAATAAACCACATGTCTTGTTAAGCATCTTCACCTTCTGGATGGTTATTCTGTGCAGCAGAAGTGCTACCGGCTGAGAGCGATATATTGTTAGGTGTTAGAAACACGGTAGCTGAACCCTCTGCCCATCAGCACATTTAGGGCTGCCCGTTTGGAGATGCCCCCTACAGCAGCCATCCTCAATGCCGTGAGCCGGAGTGAAAATAAACGGTGACAAGGACTGTACAGCAGAAAGGATCGGAGCAGCAGGCAGGAGACGAGCACTGTTGTTAAGGGCAGCTCAGTTGACCCCGAGACCGTCCCTGCCTTAGAAGTGTTGTGTGTATGCGGCAGGGAAGAAGCCAACTGTTAAATGTGTGAGAAACCTCCCGAGGAAGGGCAGAGGAAGCCACGCAGCTCTGGACTGGATGAGACAAGGAAGAGGGAGGCCAGGTTTCTGCCCTCAGCTTATTTTGAGGAAATCGCCATAAGCCCGGACTTCCAGAAACATCCGACCATCTGCACCTCGAAATATCCATCCCTTTGTCTCTCAGTGCTTCAGGCTCTTTATCCTCCCTCCTCTCTATCCCCAGTGCATCCCACTGCGATTCCGCAATGCAACTTGTGCCAGTGCAGACAAGGTGGTGTAGGATAGGCAACACGGCATGGTGTAGCAATGAGATACCAAAAAATGTCTGACCCACTCTGGCTCTGGTAAGATTTTGAGGTTTTTTTTGTCCAGCTGGGATTTTGGGAATACCGTAAGGGACTTAAATGCAATTGTGATATATAAAGACTAGATTTATAAAGGGTGCAAAATGCGTGGGCAGGAAATGAATGGCGTACCTCATTCTTATCGAATTCCAGTGGGAATTAGGCATCCTGTTGATCCTCATTTACATTTTTAGGGGTCTCACTACCTTTCTAAGTGACAGCTCTCATAAATCTGTTTGAAAAAACCCAGCCTATGCCATTAGATGCAGTCAGGAGGATTTTGCTTTGTAGTACTAAGTCTTAACTTTCAACCCTTGCCTCCAGTCCGAGGACCTGGCTGTACGTTTGCTCTGGCACCCAACTTGTGGGTTAAAAGCCCCCCCAAGCTGATACGAGGGAGCAGGCAGGTGGACCTTGCTGGTCAAGTGTCCAGACATTGAGCCTTTCTTTTATTCCGGTTTTCCGTGGCGCCTCTCTCGAGATCAGCAAGCCAAGCCCGACTCCGGGGTGGGCTGCCCTGCCAAGAGAACAATGTAGATGTGCAGCGAGAGATTAGCGAACAAAAGCTTAGGAGTGTCTCCGTCCAAATTAAGTAACAGATGGACCTGGTCTGTGTGGGAGCTGATAATGGTTATAAAAAGGCCATCACCAGACTGTGGCCAGCCCACCCTGGAAAAAAACCCACTCAGTTGTAAATCCTCTGTGCTGTTATAGCTGCTTGTGCTAGTAAGGTTTTATTTTTACCAGCTATCATAAACCAGCGTGACTTATTTTAGATGCGTGGCTTGCACCACTCGGTTAAAAGGGCACCAACTCTCTGCTAGACACCCACAAACAAAGGAGATGTGCCCGCCTGGGCAGGCACCATGGAGCATAATTAACCTAGAGAAGGCAAATGCAGCATTACAGAGCGGTGTTTGGCATTCCACATGGTTCTGGCTTTTGCTTTTCTCCTCTCTTAGGTAGCCTGCTGATGGCCCTTGTTTCTTCTGAAATGCTGGTAATAAGGGAGTCTCTGGTGGTCTCCGCGGGACCAGGACCCCACAGGACGAAGTTGTGTGGAAGACCATTGACTGTCTGCGTTCATCTGAAGATGTAAGAATTTCGGATGTTGCCCTTAATTCACTCTCTTCCTGCTCACCACTAGAGAAGGCAGGGAGATGCCTGTGTGCTAACAGAGTACATACAGTTCTGGAACGAAATCTTCAACTGTTTAAATCTCCCGATGTAAAGTGCGACCTTAAAGACCTGACTATTTGCTGCAGAGAAGGCCCATTAGTAATCAGGCCATGCACACAGTCTTTCTTCCTTCTTTCCCCTCTTTTGGACAGGAGGATTTACTGTTCTACCTCCTAATTAGATGCCAAAGCCACTGGTATACACACAGCTTACGCACCCACACCCAGCAGTGAGACAGGTTGCTATCAAGGAGATATGGAGCCCTCTTAAGACAAAAACCTCTCTGCAAAGCAGTCTCCTTCTGCAGCTAACATTCCTCCTCTCTCCCATACAGGGAGGGAAGCGTAGGTGTTGCCTGGTGAAGACCGCACACTGCTTTCTGATGGTTTCCCAAAGTTTGGTTTCGTCAGGTTGGGATGCAGCTGCAGACACGCTGCCTCAAATATCCATCTGACAAGGGCTTCTGGAGGTAAGAATTTCACAATCTTTGGTTTTCGTTTTGCGCATGGCATTGCAGCGTGTTTAGAGATGAGATATTAAGGCCTTGCATATCTGCACCTTCACAAAAATGAGACAACCTATGCTCCAGATCAGATTTGCACGCCACCCACTTTGCAAATCCTTAGGCCCATGCTGGGAGGAGGCATCATGAGCCATGCTCCAGAGCTGTCTGAACAGGAAGAGTTCACGCTTACTCACTGTCCTAGCACAAATCTGAGCTCTTGGCTGGACATGTTGAGCTTAGACCTAGTCCACCAGCAGGTTCTCATGCTCTGCTCTCCCTAAAGGAGCACAGATGCTTTAAGAGAGAGCCAGAGCTGAGCTGATGGCTGGCAACCCGGGGAGAAAGCTCCCAGGTTGAAGGGCCTAGCACACTTAGCCCATTTTATTGAAATAGCTTTTCACCCATCAGAACAGACACGGCTTGACAGATCAAGAGCCAGCTCAGCAAAGGTATCTAACTGCTGTTGACATCGAGGGGAAGATGGGCATTTAATACTTTGCAGACGTGGCTGTACGTGCCTTGCCCAGCATCGTAATCTGTGCATGATCTGGTCCTAGCTCTCCTCTTTTCCCAAGCTCGTACCCTGCTTCCTGGCTCTTCTCCTGGAAAGGACTGAATGTACGTGCAAGATGGGAAGGAGGCAATACTTGGGTGGATGACTAATACCTAATACTTAAAAGAGATTAAGATGGAAGCAGCAAGGGCTAGGGAGTTTCCAGCATGTCAGATCGCATCTCTTTCTGTAATGCATTTCGGGCCATCTTCAGCCTAAAGAAAAGATGGAAAGAGTTAGAATTTGCCCCTCAAAATCTGGGATGAAGGGTAATGGAGAGGGAACAGAGAGGAAACATGAATAGGAAAGCTGTGCACAGAGAAGAGGCTGTTATTGCCAGCCTTTGCATTCCTGAATTGCTTCTCCCTTCCCAAGAAAGAAACGTGAGGCTGAACTGAAAGTCTCATTTTCCTTGGGTAAGCAACAGGGACTAGGGCATGAATCTTCTGCGTGGCGTTAGATACCGCCAACCAGGGGATTAAGTCCTGCCCAGATCATTAATTTTGCCTTGCTACCGGCCTCTGAGGTCAAGCCCCTTACACAGATGCTTTGGGCTCGCAATGTTAACGCTGACTCTCCAGGAGTAAAAAAACAGGGGCAGGTGGCCTTGCTGTGTGGCTCCGAGGGAAGGCCATTAGGCCGGAGAGCTTCTAATTACTTCTGCACCGAGTCTTTGGCAAAAGCCAGAAGAGAAATAAGGCAACAAGGAAACAATTACAGATCACTTGGCTAGGACTGCATCAAAACAGTCACACAGTACTGAGCGCTGTTCTTGCTATTTTCATTAACAAATGGACAGCATAATTACGTCTTCAAACTGGTCTGGCTCGCAGCCAATACGGGCCGTGAAAATGAGCGCATTCACAGAAAATGGGACATGAGGGGATCTCGGGAGGCCGGCTCATCCCCACCTCTGCTTTAGGGCATGAAAACCCAAGGAATACCACTGCCTGGGCCCCTGGATGTCTGCTGAGGTTCTCACATGCAGTGTTGCCCCGTGATCGTTTTCACCTGTTAAAGTGCTGTGCATTTATCAGTTAAGCCTCGGTCCCTTCAAATTCAGTGGCCCCTGCAATTCAGTAAGGATGTACACTTCCAGTTCGCTGGAGGGAAAAACTGAGGAATGGGAAGTCACAGGAAGGGTAAGAACCACGCTATCTCAGCCGGCAGTGGATATACAGTTCTGTGATCTGCTCACCGGATGAGAGTGTCTTGCAACAGCAAAAGTAGAGGCCAAGAACAAGAATGGTGAGCACTGAAGAGAAGTGGGAATATTTGCACAGAGCAGATTTGAAACCAACCCTTCCTGCCTATTCCCACTTGCCTTCCATTGTTTCCCTAGCCAGCCCCAAGAATTGCCATACAGGCACATCCTACGTTATTTCTCACTTCAGCAAGTCCCTTTCCTCCCAAAAGCGGCAGATGCTGATACCAAATTAGTGCAAAGTGGGAGGGAACCAGCAGATAACTGTGATAAGAGCCAGGGGCAATGGTCTTCCTCCTGTCCTCTCCCTTCCTCCCGGCAGGGCTATCATTGCAGCAGACAGATGCCAAGGGAAGTCTCCAGGGCAGAGTCAAGTCAGTGAGACGTGGCATGGATCTGTGGCCAGGCGCAGGGAGGCAGAATGAACCGTACCAGGAAAAGGGGCAAGTTCCTTTATTTTTGTCTTGTGTGGGAATTTGACTCAAGGATTGCTGAGAATTTCATAAGCCAAAGTGACGTCTTCCAGGCTGAGCGCCAGCCAAGGCACAGACTTGATCTCAGCAGGTATTTGACTTCGACAGGAGCTAGGATGCTCGGTACCTGCTTGACCCTGGCTTTTGATGAGGACACATATATCAAAAAGCTGCCTGAAATGCAAAGACAGGAAATAAGCGGATATGCTATCAGCACCAGGCTTTGCAATACTCTTTAGTGTCTGGCTGTGTCCCAACCATCAATACAGAGACTCGCAGGGTTTTAGCCTATAATCCTCTATTCCTCTGTCTGTGACTCTAATCTCTTGATCCTCCGCTCTCCTCCAGCCTATAGCTTGACCAACAAAACACAGATCTGAAGTTCTGCTTATCAGAGACCAACCATGTCATCTTCCTGTGGAAAATGGGAGTTGGGAAGAGAGCAGTACTCACCAGAGCCAAGAGCTGAGAGTAGGCCAGAGAAGGGAACAGGAGAGGGCGTGAGCAAGCACACAGAGAAATCATTTGTGACAAGACTGAAAACAGCTCTCTTTTTAAGAGCATTTTTTCCGATTTTACAGCATCATTTTTGTCTCTTTTTTTTGTGTGTATAATTCTAGCCTCGGGTATAAAACACAATTGTCTAGCTAATGCGTCGCACAAAACATGTACAAATGAACATTGCAAGAGACCGACTGCAGGCACCAAGGGAACATTCACATCTGCCTATGAGCGTGCGACCAAGAGCCTGTGAAACTACCGCCGTCGTTGCGCGCTGGAGAGGTGGGGCCGTCTTCTGCGAGGCAGCTTTGAAGCTTTGCAGTGAATCTGTCAGAACAAAAGACGCAGATCTACAAGGGAAAAAGGCGTTCAGCAGAAAGCTGCGCGACCCGAACGCAGGCCTGAAGACATGTGAGTTGGGGGAATACGGTTCGAGGGGCGGCCCTGAATCACGCAAACAGATCTGAAAAGACTTACCTTGTTAACATCAGCCTGAGCATAGGCTGCAGACCTGCAGAGGGAGTTGTGCTGCAGGGTTCAATAGAGATTACTTCCTTAGGAAGTACATCGGGAATTAAAGGGAGCCCAAATGAAGTCACAGACAAAGATGAAAAGCTTGACGTAGAGCGCTATTAGGAAGATCCTGGCATAAATAAGCAGGGGAAGGAGGAGGAAAGTCATGCCATGTCAGAGCAAGGAGTGAGGACGAAAGCCATTCTGGCTTGTCCCAACCTGTATTCCTGACCAAGGCAAGCTCATTTAATGGAGTAGAAACGAGCCTTGGCACGGAGGAGTTAAAAGATTACTTGTCCTGGGGGAGTTGAATTAGCCACATATCTGGGAACCAACTTCTCCCAGCCCCTGACTTGTTTTTCTCCTTAAACATCTCCTGCTGCTATTTTTAGCAGAGAATTTTCTCAGCCGAATGCTCCCAGTTGAGTCCTGGTCAGAGGCCCTTTTCCCAGAGAGACACAAGCCCAGCAGCAGGAGCTGCTCCCCGGTTCAGCTCAGCTGTTTCATTGTCCTGCCGGCTTTGGGGTTCACGTGTTGTGCTGCCAGGTCTCTCCTGAGGCATGGGGGACAGTCTCCCCCCCCAGCCTGGTGATTAAATGCTCTCACAGACCCCAAAAGCCAGGGGAAGCTGTAGTCTGGTCTGCCATTTCAGAAGCAGCTAAAGAAGAGGGTGGACTGGACTTGATAACCACCTGCAGGCTTTTTAGGAGTATGAATGGCAAAGAAGGTGGGAAGGAGATAGAAAGAAATGATTAGGTTGACATTAATAACAGGATCTGCTTCTCAGCACTAAAATCTATTTGGCTTCATTCCAGTTCCTCCAAGGGAAACCGTGGAAGCCTTTATTGTTCATAAAAATTGCAACTAAAATCGGACTGGATAAAGCTTAAGGAAATACCTCTCAGGGGACAACCCTGCTTTGGCTGCTGGAAACAAATGAGGTAACTCCCTTCCTCTTCTTTGGTTTTCTTGGGGCCCTTACTCCTCCTTAGCCAAAACGCTAACCTGTCCATCAGTCCATCACTCCCTTCCCCTGGCTCCTCGCTGCTCAGCCTCCGGCACAGAGCAAGCGATGCGTCTGCTCAGGCTGTCTGCCTCGGTGCAATTAGCAATGTGCCAGTGAACGTCTGGGGCGGTTCACAGGGAAGCAACGCTTGTAACTTCTTTTATCTGTAGCTTGATTTAATACCCGCCTGCCAGAGATGGGCATGTAAATCAAAAGGCCAGATCAGGCCACACGGACAGACAAATTGAGCAAAACCGGAACGAACCCCTGGCTTGTCTGGGCTAATGTGCAGTTAAAGCTGGAGGACCCAAGAGGATCGAGCGCTCCGCATCCTGTGAATGAAGCGCGGGGAAGGCTGCAGTCCAGCGCTGGAGAGCAGCGGCGGTCGGTTACAGCAGAGCCACAGTCAAGAAGGTCCCTCTAACAATGGCCCCTTCTTGGTCAGCGTATCTGTTGCCTGTGTGTCTTGGAGTCATGTCAGAGAAGCAAACAGATTGGGAACATATTTGTACTCCCCACAGCAGTGCAGAAGCCAACCCCGACAGAGGAGAGCAAGCTGGGCTCTTTTCGGCTCCTTGCCTCAGTGCCAAGTTTCCAGCTCGGCTTGAAACCTGTGGCCGAGCCCTACTTTGGCAGGGGTGAAGGGAGAGGACAGGCAGGGTCAGGAAATACTCGGCTTTTCAGCTCATGCTTGCAGAAGTTGGCAGCTGGCTGCAGGAGAGGGGAGCCAAACTGAACTCAGTGGCGCACCTCTGACGGCCCCCACGAGATGGAACTTGGCACTGTGTGTGGCTTTGCCCTTCTCCCCAGCTTAAACGAACGGAGCCGAGAATAGCAGTCACCTGGATGGCCCACAGATGCTGCATGCGGGCTTGTCCCAGTGGCAAGAGCTACCTTCAAAATGCTTCCCCAAGCCCAGCAGGAATCCCAGGAGCCCTGGATTTCTCTCTTGACCTTCATGTACATGTTCCAACACACGGGCACTTAACCTTTGAGGCTCCTTTGAAAATCCCAGCGACAGCGTTTTACGGATGAGTATGTTTCCCCTAACATCTGCCCCCTGTATCAGATGCTGCCAGAGCCGCTCTCTGGGCTGGCCCCGCTCCCAGCTGAAGGACGGACAATAGGCATTTGAATGCCGTCTCCACTTCCCCTCCCAAACAGCCTGGGGGAGATGGCACATCAGAGCCAAGACAGCACTGACAGCACAGCTTGCCAGCCAGCGACAAGTCTCTCTAGATCACCGCCTGCCTTTTCTTTCCCTCCCAGTGTAGCTCAACCACTGGCTACAGTTGCTACTGGGCATGCAGGCCAGCTCTGCTGGGCAAACCCTGGCAACACCCAGCTAGCCAAAGCGAGGAAGTCTTTTCTCAGCCCACCGCTGCTGGCGCCAGCCCGATCCCTCTCCGAACTCTGTGGAAATGGACTGACCTCCTGGATTCCCAGCTCTGCCAGCCAGAGCCCTGGTTAATGGACCTCTCCTGTACCCCTCTGCCACGCCAGCTCACCTGGACACACACCGGCCACCTCTTGGACTTCCCCTTGCTCACCCTTACGAGCATCTAGCTGCAATTCGTTGCTTCAGGCGGCGCGTGGGGCACAGAGAGAAGCACTTCCATCTGCAGGAGGTTCGGCAAGGGTTCAGCGAGAGCTGGCTTGGATTCTCCTGAAGAACCATTGTTCCATCTTCCTAGAAATAGCCCTGCTCCTGAAGAACCATTGTTCCATCTTTCTAGAAATAGCTCTGCTCCTCGCATCCTGGAGCCGTTCCGCCTGTTTGGCACCGTTTCTGTTGCTTCAGAGACAACAACAGAGAGTGAGAAAAACCTGTCTAGACACCATTTACCTTCCATGGACTCCCATTGCCACATCAAAGCACCACTTCAAACAAACCTGCAAACTGGCCAAGTAATAACCCTCAGCTCTCCTGTGCGGGCTCCAGCCAGAGGCACTCAGACCCACCCCGTCGTGCTTCAGAGTTCATCTTTAATCCAAGCCTTTCTGATAACAGGAAGAGAGGCAGGATGACAAATCTCATTACAGGAACATCAACAGCCATTAACTGGCCTCAGACTACTCAAGTGGGGGCTGTGTCCCCTCTACTCAGCATCCAGGTAGCAGCAGAAATCTCACCCGCCTCCTCTCAGCCATCTGCAAACCTCCAGCTCCTCTCAAAAGCAGCCATACAAGGCGGTCCCCTCGGCAGTCCCACTTGTCCCACCTCCTCAGATGCTGGATCCCTTACCTTTCCAAAGCCATGCGCATGAAGGCTGAGCAAGCTTTGCTACCACCCAGAGATCAAAGAAAATCTTCCAAGGACATGGAGGTCACCAAGAACTACAGGCAACTTGTCCACTGTGAGGCAGCAAGTGACTACCGTCACAGGAGCTCAGGTGAATGTTCAAGGTACCTTGAAACCAAGGAAGCTGGAGAGGTTTTTAGGTCACTTGTGCTCAAGTTACTTGAAGTCACTGCTTTGGGGAAGCGCCTGGCGCTAGCATCAAGCACTGACCCTATGCAGCCACCACAAGAGCAACATCTAGCTCATTATTTTAATAAGGGTCCTTTGAAATACCTTCTGTGTGAGAGACAGCTAAGAAAATCCAGTCTGGCTTTATTCTGTCTCAGGCAGAAACAGCCTTTATTTAGCAAACTGCTGCTAACAGCTCTGTCTCATTAGTCACTGTTTAGGGAACCAGGCTGCAATTGTTCTGAAGCCTGGCATTGCAGAAAGCCTTGGTAATGAGGTCTACAGGAGACGATTCCTCCTGACAGGCCCACAATGACCTAGAAATCCTACTTAATTCCCTGTCAGTGAAAAATGCTGAGTAACAGTGAGGTGCAGAGGCACTGGGGGCTGATTTGAGAGGGCAGGCTCCAGCCTCTCACGCTTTGGGCTGTGATGCAAGCGCCCTTAGGGTGGAAGAGCCGGCACCGCTGAGCTACGCAGCAGCTCCCCAGCTAAAGCAGAGGGGAGGCTTGCCAGGCAGATAAACAGGGGGTTGTTACGGGAAGGTCTGTAGCCTCATCTTGCCACCACGTAGAGCAGGCAGAGTGCCGGGAGCAGAAGTCTCTGTTTAACACAACAGCAGAGACCGGAGGAGGCGCTTGCGAACAGCCTGGCTCTTGCTGGGGCTCCTTTGAAGCCCCGTCAAGAGCAGCACCTGGATGAGGTCTTCTCAGAGCGGTAGGCATTGTCTCCTCTGGATCGTGCTTGCTTGCAAACTGTGCCAAAGCCCTGCAATAGCTCAACTTTTACTACGTTCCCAGGTCTAGCGTCCCCAGCAGCTCATGAACTTCACCCCCACAGCTACCGGTGCTACCAGCAGAGACTGTGGTACGTACCACCGTGCGGGCAGCCTCTCCTGCCACGTATCGGAGTGGCGCGGGTGCTGTCTCCTCTCATGCCGAGGTGTGATGAGAGGCGGCTCTCTGCCACACCGGGCAGCGTGTGTGCCACGGAGGCGTTGTTGAGCTTTTCACGGAATCATAGAATCGTTTAGGTTGGAAAAGACCTTTAAGATCAAGTCCAACCGTTAACCTAGCACTGCCAAGTCCATCACTAAACCATGTCCCTCAGCACCACGGCTGTAATGTTTTGACATGTTCTGCCCAAACCACTTTTCCCGTTTCCTTGGAGGAAAATGCAGCAGGCTGGCACAGGCTCGGGCCACAGACACGTTTCTTTGAGGTGGTTTGTTTTCGACAAGCAGCGCGTGTACCGTGGTTAGGAACCTCTGGGCTGGATGGCCCAGTGCCAGCTAGGCCAGAAGATGAGGTACAGGGACTCAGCTGGAATGTGGGCTGCATACAGCTGACCTTGAAGACCACCCCTAATACAGACCCTAACAGGCATGTGTTTGCCACCTGTTTCAGCCAGCAGACGAGGGACTAAACCAGGAATTCTGGAACTGAATGCAGGGTCTGTTCAAGAGTGGTCTAAAGACTCCCACCCACGTGAAGCTGTCGCTGATGTGTGCTCTCTTACAGATCCTTGCAGAGGAACGCATCTTGGCCCATCATGTGCGAGACTGCTACTCCCATACTGCAAATGCAGCCCTGTTTAAAGTACAGCTCAAATCCACAAAGGGCTGCTGTAAAAAAAGAAATGTGGAAATGAAATCACCAGCCGAAACAGTGTCTAGAGACAACTCAAGCCAAGTCCCTCGAATGTCAGCACCAGAAGGAGAGCTCTGAAATGGAGAACGTAGCTCATTCTGCACCGGCTCTGCTGGCACAGAGAGAGGATTTGCCTCAGAGACATGAGGAAAAGACATATGCTGAGAAAGGAAGGACCAGCTTTATTTTACCAGCCTGTGTTCCCACCAGAGATGTGCTTTAAAGACTGCCTTGCAAAGTAGGAATTAAATCCAAAGGTGCCTATGCGTCTTCCTTGCTGTCATCCCCTTATCAGTTATCTCCAGCCTGCTCTGAACCAGAAGATGAAAGGATCGTAACACCACTTATCTTCCCACTTAAGAACATGCTTAACAGCTTGCTGCTAAGGAGGAGGACACTCAAGCCTGGGGAAGCAGCTGTAAATTCTGCAAATGGGTTCCCTCGCATTTCTTTGAAGGAGCTACTGCTTCTCAATGAGGAACGCAGATACCAAAGGAAACCAGGGAGGGAGGAAAAGAGGGAAGCCTTTGTAGCAAAGAAAGACTTTGCCTCACGTCCAGAATGTGAAGCTGAGTGACAGATGTGAGATGTGTGGCATGTGTGTCTCAGAAGTGACCGAGGATGAGCCAGGAATTGAAAAGCTCTTGGGAAATATTTAAGCAGCCAGAATTATGACATGTTTGTCACTAGACCACAAGAAGCTCCAAAAACACGCTCTCCTCGAGACAGTGCAGTGTTACAGCCAAGGTTAGGGAGGGATCCCCTTACATGCTGCAGGCAGAACTGGTGCATGCAACCCAGCTCCAGCTCCACCGGTTAAGGCCAGGTCACTGCACATCCTCTGTGTTTCTCCCACAGAGCCTGCTCTGCTGCCTCATCCCTGAATTTGACCCTCATCTCCCCTCTTTGCAGAGCTACTTGTTATCACGGTGAACCTGGACCCAGCTTGCCTTTGTCATTTAATAGCTGAGTCAAACTGTCAAAACGGCCAAACAGGAGCCGTTCCAAATATTTGCCGAAAGAGGAGGATCAAGGAGCCTGCAGCAGAACACCAGGAGCCTCCCTGGGCGAGGAGAACAATCGCTGTTGTTGACCGACAGCAGGCTGCTGGTGGGTGATGAGCACGCCTCGGCGTAATGTCGGGGAAAAAGCCCCCAAGTCCTCCCATGCTTGCAAAGCCCCGCAAACAAACGGGAATCTGGATCCCCCTCTGCCCCCTGGCAAAGCCCCAGCAATCCAGCGCTGCGGACTTATCAGCCCCAATCCTAGCTCAGCTGTTGACTTGGAGAACTCAAGGCGCAGTTGGCAAGCGGGAGAGGGGGGTACCCCAGTGCCTTAGAAGCTGCTGCCAGCCCCAACGCAGACTTCAAAGGGCTTATCTTGCCCTGTTGTGTGGGAAGAGCATGCAGCGCCTGTGGGTGAGGACAGCTGTGTGTTGGCCAGGCCCATCAGAGCATTTTTGATGGAAGAAGAGAGAAGTTAGTACCTGGTTTAACCTCCCCTCTGGCAGGCACAAGGCAGCTTTGGCAGGCAGAGCTCCGCGCTGCCCTGGTATTTATGGGGTGTTGAAAACTGGCCAAAATGAAGGGAAAACACCAGATACATAAGGATGCTCACCAACTCAAATAGCCAGTTCTGCTCGAGGGAGAACCCATGAGACTGGGGAGGCGATTACAAGGCGCTCCGCCTTTCATCTCCAGATTGCCAGTTCAAAGGCAACTCCATCACCACTGACCAACTAATAGCTATTTGTTTGTGCACGAGAAATGAGATAAGCCATTGCCTCCTCACTCCCTGCGAAATCAGGCCAGCCCCACCGATGTACACTACGTGCGATCTCAGCAGAGTAGCTGAGACCAAAGAGGGAAAGAAACCAGCACCTCCCCTGCTGTAGGAGCTACGAGGAGATCCACGGTGGTTGAAGGTACCCTGTTTCATAACATGTGTATCCAGTCCTGTCAGCAAAGCACGTATTGCTCACACTAACAGGGCGTTGTGTATTACTCTTTTCACCTTGGTTGTTGGTATCTCAACACCTCAACAAAAACAACCCGCTCTTCCGAGGATGAGGGACTCCCACCGGCCGGGGAAGTCAGGGCTGGTCCAGAGGGACAAGTGGCTGCGGCGCACGGAGCTGGGACTTCCCCTTCTAAGGTGTGTTACTGATGCAGAGCACCTTGCTACTACAGAGCCGATGTTTTCCAGGCTCTAAAAATAACTAACTCCAAACAACATGGTGGGCATAAAGAAATATTTTCCTTTGGGCTTTTGCAGAGATCAACGCAGAAGAAAAAGATTAAAGCAAAGATTTAGGCGTGTATTAAAAATAGCTGATAAGATCCTTTGAGGGGATAAAAGCTGTTTTACAGAAGCAGCAAGAACTGCAGGACTTTGCAACACCTTCCCTGCCGTTAACTGTGTAAGCTCCCGGAAATCATTCAGGAGAGTGTTAGCAGCCAGAGCGCCTCGGGAGGAAGTCCATTAGCAGGCAGCAACCTCCTTAATGGATCCTCGGGGTACGTGGCAGACGCTGCCCTGCCTATGGACACTCGCTTCTTTCCGCCGCTGTGATTCAAGGGCTGCTCGTGCAGCCATTATCATCCAATACTCTCAGGAATGCTCCTCATCGTTATGGCAGCCCGATAGCGCGACGAATTAGTCTTTTGGGTCGCTTTCGTTGAGCAAGGACACAAATTGGGACAGTGAGGTTTTTCTTTTTTTTTTTTTTTCTTTTTTTTTTCAGACAGACACCGATCCGTGAACAGAAGCCGTACACGCTACTGTAATGCAGGTAAAAGCAGTAACATCTAGCAAGGCCTTTGTCTTCCAAGGATGGCATCCTAGCAAACCGAAAATATTGTCTCCATGGCTGATCTCAGCCTAAAAGATCAAGCAGGGCCTTGTACAAAATCATTATGTCCTCAGCTGTGCAACTGATTCCACTCGAGCAGGTCTGAGAGAGCACATGGCCACCCCGGAGAGATGTAAAGTGGCAGGAACCTTTCTACTGGGGATGAAAAGCAGGACCGCTGTGCAGAGCGCTGCTGAAAGGTACGCTTGGATTTCCAAAACAGCGCTCTCTCATGGAATTGTTTGCCAGTCTGATTCCTTATCGCTAACGAAACAAAAATACTTTGGATATGTACAATATTATGGGCTCCTTCAGCAACCGTTGAAGGACTTCATGGTTATACATCTTGAGACAAACTGGACAAGACTGTCAAAAACGGCAAATGAATTAGGTGTCTCAGGTGGGGGAGTGTGCGAGGAAGTCGGACGCTTTCAATCGACCTGAATTTTTAGAAGTATTATACTTCCACCCTCCAAAACAGAGTCTAAACCACAGTTCCTCAATTTACATCCTACCTGTAAAATGCTGGCCACTTACATAAGGAATTGTCCCAAAGTTTATTATGGGGGGGGATTTTCAGCGGAGGCCATGGGCATCAGAAACAGCCTAATAACGGCAACAAATCCCCTTAGATTTCAGCGGATTTCTCCAGCTCAGCAGAAAATCTTACCTAGGCCACCAAAATATATTTTTAATAATGCGATTAAAAATCTTGAAATACTGCTGAACATTGTCAGCTGCTACCTTTTAGCCACATGCCAGAGCTCTAGCAAGTCCCTGGCACGCTGCAGTTTTAAAGCTCAATGTCTTCAAATGAGCCAGCTGTGCCCAAATGAATTAAGAGGACTCTTAAAAACCCGCTGATCTTAACATTTGTGTTGTAATAATCAGGTACGTTGACAGGAGTAGGTTAGAGTGTGTTCTGGCTTCAACTCTGAAATCCCTGGGATTTATGACTTTAAAAAAAAAAAAAGAAAACCTTGAGCATTATCTGAACACAATTTAATTTCATCTACTTTGCCTATCGCTGCGCTGAAACCTTCATTTCCCCTTGTAACTGACTGTGTTAAGCCCCGTGCTCCATCCCACGAGGGGCACTACAGAACCCAATACATTATATTATTTATACTGACAAGTGATTCTTGCATGACAGAACAATTCCCATTAATTTTTTGAGTTTATCTCAAGTACCTGGGGGCTGTCAGGTTACAGCATGTATGTGGCTGGGTTTCTTTTTAATTAGCTAATGCCAGCCCAGTGCTGGTGTTGACTGGACTCCCGTTTGACAGCTCGCAGGTGAGTTCATGGGAATCCCACCCAACTCTGCTCTCAGGAGCAGGGGAGATTGCAGAGATTTTTTGGTTTGGGTTTGTGGTGGTGGTTTTGTGGTTTTGTTTTGTTTTTTTTTTTTGTTGCCAACTCCCATTTATAAATTTTCCTTCTGCACCTGCTGCGCTTTTCTCTGCCAGGTGTCTGGTTTGGAACACGCACCAAAAGCGATTTCAATACCCAACACAGCAGAGAAGGAGCTTTGACGAGACGCTTAAGAACTGCAGAGGAACACCCTCTCTAGACCTCCCTTCTTGCCTATTTAGTGGTTTTTCTACAAAATTTTGAAGGCCTGGCTTAGGATGCTGGGCACCAGCTCAATCATGCAGCTGTCTTGGTTCTGCACTTCCAAGGCGTGTGTTAAAACAGCTGAGCCCCTGCACAGGAGTCACACAAAGCTTTCTTACAGTACGAAACGCTGCAAGGCAATCAAAGTTAGCGTCTGCCGAGGAAGACGTGATAACAGACCCACAGCCGGCCATTCTTGTGCAGGAAACATCTTTAATATGCACCTCCCTCAACGTTTATCCCCAGGGCAAGCCTCCTTGACTTCCACCTATCTAAAATGAGAAGCAGAAGTTTGTGAGGAGTTGGGTTATCCCAAAACCAACGTTCTGGTGAAGACCACGCAGTGCCTTGCTGTCCTGTTCCCCACAGATGTACTCCTCTGCTGGTAAGTCTCCAGAAAAAGAATTAAACTCTCCAAACAATCCTTCTAATCTCAAGTTAATGCTGAGGGTGTTAGCACTCTGAAGGGTCATAAGCAAACAGAGACCTGAGCTTTCCAGCCAAAAAAAAGTCCAGTTTTTATGTTATTGTTTATTTTGCTGAAACTGAAAACTCTCATTTCCAGCTATGGGAGTTTGAGAACTGCAACCCAGCAGGTATTTCCTCTGCCCCAAGCGCAGCTATTGACAGAACCCTACCCAAACAGCAATCCAGCCCCTTTGGGTGAAAATTAAGACTGTGTCCAGAACATTCATTAGTGCAATTAAAGCCATTAACTGGTTCTTAGGTCACGTCTTGACTCAGCGCGGGAATGGGTTTTGTTGTATGGCACACACCCTTACGCCTCCGCTACATGGAACTGGCGTTTAGTGGTTGAATTTGGTTTTAATCCTGTGTCTCATAAAAACACGATACTCCCTAGGGGCTCGGAGGGAAGGCAAACAGCCCTTATCAATTGGAAAAAGACAGCGCAGTTCATATTCCAGTTGATAGAGAAGGCAGATTGAGAATGTAATTATCCTAATTAATTTTATATCTCGAATTCATCTCTTTTTATATAAACAGCAGTTTCAAAGCAGGCCACCGGCTTTTACGCAGGGAGCAGTTGTTTTATCTTGTCGAGGGGCACGTTTGCGATACACGCTCTTGTTTTGCAGCAAAGGGCTCTTGAGGACTCGGGATCCTGTTGGTCTGCGGAATTCTTTCCCCTCGCTCTAACTCCCTCCCACCACTTCAGGCCCGCTCTGGAAAAGGAGTTCACGAACCTTCTCCGGATCATCAGGGCTTGATGCAATCAGCTGTGAAGCATTAGCTCTAAATATACAACTGGGAGGCCAGTTCTGCTTCACCACACAAACACTCATCGCTGAGGATGATAAAGGGGCGAGCGCAATTTGCAAGAGAAACTTAAATAATAATCCTAGTCAGCTGCAAGGAAAGCAGGAGCGAGCTGCAGCTAATCAGTGTTTTAGCCTTTGGAAATGGCTAAAATTCGGTGTAAACGGGCAGGAGGCGCAGAACCCAGGCCCACCCGCAGCCATTACATGGAGCAGCTTTTGTCCTTATTTGTGAAGCTAAATGCAGCAGCTCATTCCGTTTTATTTACTTGTTCAGGTGATTTTTTGGCAACTCAGCGTGTGTTCCTGGTGCAGGTCCTCAGTGTGTGGACAGATAATTGAAAAACCAGCTGCAGCGGGCCGAGAGACCCAGAATTCAACTCGTACAAGGAAAACAAACAGGTCAGTAAAAGAACCTAAGTTCACGATCGGAGCAACATCTCAGTCCACAGCTCTTCCTCCTCACTAAAGCTAACGCATTTTACTCTCTGAATCTACTCGTGCTTCAGTAACCCAGTAAGTCTCACAAGTATTCGGAGCAAGAGGGAATGTGCTGGTGTCACGTTCTTTGTCAACAGCTGTAAAGTAGCTGCGCGTCCAACCACTCTTTGGTGGTGATGCCAGATATTGCTTACCCAAATAGGAACACCAAGCCCTTCCTAAGAATTTTTTTGAAGATGTTATTAAGCGTCTGCTTTTGGCCTGGCTCTCAGAGCTGTTTGTCCCGATTTTTTACTGCCTGTTGAAAAGAAAAGCAATACTGCAAATACTTCCCATCAGAAAATACCAACAAGCAACTTATCATAACTGCAACAGAGCTAACAACATTTCCACCGAGTGGTTTTTGGCACTGACAGCTGACTCGGAACAGTTGCTGGTGGCTGGGACAGATGGACTTCATATATATATATATATATATAAAAAAAAAAAAAGGAAATGAGAACTACTTTGTAGATTTTGAAAAGCCTTTTGCAAAATCCAACATATCAAAACCTCAGAATTAAATCGAAGGGAGATTTGAATACACTGAGCTTTACAACTGCAACGTGCCAGGGACTTGCCGTATCTCCCCATCAAGGACTATAAGGTACCAACACGTTTTATTTTCAACAGGAAATACTTGAGGTTTTTGGGAAGGGCTCCACAGCTCTGCCCTCAGCCCAGCATGTGAAATCCTCAAAATCCAAATGCCTGCTTCCACGGGGAAGTTTGCAACAGAGACCTCAAGGTAGGGTGTAACGCCGTTGGCAATCGTAAGCCCCGCTTTCCACCACTGATTTCAATAACTTCCGCTGGTATAATTATGACCGTGGCATTTCCCTGATGTGCAGAATCTTTAGATGCTTTCGGTGCCTAGAGCTGGGTAGGTGCTGCATGCTCCCTGCTTCACTGCCTCCTGTTCCGTGGCGATGCTTTAAGGCCGTGATGAAGAGTAGGGTCCGTGTTGGCAATAACACTGCAGGAGGCGGCAATGCCTGCTCCGCAGCGCTTGTAGTCTAATTTAGCACCTTGTAGTCTGAATCACGCTTATAGTCTAAAGCGTACAGGTCAGAGTCCTGCAGCCTGGCATCTCCGCATCTTGTTAGCTTTGTCACCTTCCTTTTTTTGCCTTTTTTGAAAATTTTTTTCAAGTAGTCGGTTGGCATCAAACGCATCCTTATGATCCGACTCCTATCCCTCTCTCCAGCACCAACACTTCCGATTTCATTACATGTTTAATGTTATGTACTGCTGACAGAGTAACCTTAACTTGGTGGGATGCCCCTGGTATGTAAAGTCAAACGTAGTATGACAAACTTTTATTCTCAACCTCACTTCTGCCCCCTCTCCTGGGCTTATGACCCCAAATTTGAAAACAGCTGGAAAACAGGATGAGGCGCTTGGATTTGGCCAGAACCCTTTGTATTTAAATGGAGAGCAAACCCTGTTACCACTTGGTTTACTCACCAGATAAATATTCTCAGGCAGAGGTGTGAAACTAGTGGCGTTCGGCTGTTTCTAGCAACTTTTGTCTGTCTAAAGAAATTCAGAACTAATTAACTTCCAGTCTTGCTATCCTGTAGGCCAGATTCAACAGGACATTTAGGCACCGCTCACAACCAGAGGAAGGAAATGGGGTGCCTTTCTACCTTGCAGCCCAACTGTAAGGAAAAGTTGTGTTAAATCTGTCATTTTTTCTCACTCAAAGGGAGCATCCGAACCCAGAGTTAGCACCCGGAAGACTGTGCGATGTTCCTAGATTGGGCACTCCCCAATTTCTCCTGCTGAAACTGTTTCTGCTACAAACCACAGTAAAAGCAAGTGACCAACAGACCCTGGAGCGCGTGACAACCATCTCCTCGCCGCAGAGGAGTGTCAGAGTCACCGTCTCACCCCTCCGCTCACGTTTTTGGTAACTCCCTTTATTTGAGGCCCAAGAGGCTCTGCGAGTCATTTGGAGTCATCAGAGAATTGTTTTGTCCTTAGATTAACTTCTTTGAAATATTTCAATACGCTTCAATCTTGATTTGACCCAAAGAAGTTATTTGTGTGTCTGTACACACGTGCGTGTGTGCGCAGCCCCATGTATTTTAATAATCAGTTGCTGGTTGTCTCCCTAACCCCACTCCGTCCCATTTTCTCCTTCTGCCGTCTGGGCAGACGGCAGGGGGAGGGCAACGCAAGCCCACCGGCTGCTGTCCCCCTCCTCATCCCCCCCACTATTAATAGCCAGACAACAAATGACCCCAAATTCATTCCTGAGCGGAATTAGCAAATGTTTTTGCAA
Source organism: Dromas ardeola (assembly GCA_013398915.1). Classification (NCBI taxonomy): domain Eukaryota; kingdom Metazoa; phylum Chordata; class Aves; order Charadriiformes; family Dromadidae; genus Dromas; species Dromas ardeola. Next base: position 37,684 of record VYZM01006520.1, on the reverse strand, counting down.
TTAAAACTGCAAACATTCATGCGGGGCCCCCGGAACAATAGGCGCCTGTGCCTGGTCTTGAATAGGCACTAGTGTCCGCCCTGCCTGCCTGCCGAGGCTGCACATTCCTGGCACCCTCATCCCTGGACCCGCTCCTCGCTGAGCTGGAGTTTTGGGATGGTTTACCCCCCCTCTCTTGTCCCCCCCACGCTCCCCGTGGGGGAGCCGGCGACTCCTTGTCCCTGGATCCCTGGTCCCTGCATCTCCCTGGGATCGGGGGGCAGCGCATCCCTGCCCTCCCCGGGAACCACGGGTCGGGGGCACCGCATCCCTTCCCGGGACCACGGGTC